>APFE030293693.1:0-13947 GCA_000404065.3 Pinus taeda | reverse complement strand
AATACATGGCAGCCACTCATGCAAGCAAGGAAGCAGTTTGGTTGCAGAGATTGTGTTCAAGTATGGGGTTAGTACACGGAGCTATAAGGATAGCCCGTGACAACCAAAGTGCAATTTTCTTGGTAAAGAACCCTGCTTATCATTCAAAGACAAAGCACATTGATGTTCAGTATCACTTTGTGAGGGATATGATAGAAGACAAAAAAGTGTTGCTAGTAAAGGTGGACACTTTGAAGAATATTGCAGATGCATTAACAAAATTTGTGAGCTATGAGAAGTTCTCTTGGTGTAGAGAAACAATGGGCATTATAGGGCTGGATAAATGACTAAGCTCTCTTGTGGCCCCTTGTGGAAAGAAAACAATAAGTGGGAGAATGTTGGTTTGTTTTCTATTCTTTCCACGACTAGCCCATGTAGTTAACTGGGGGGTTAGAAAGGGGGTGAAGCCCCCCCTTCGTTGCGCTGATTGCGTAGATGGGGTAGTCATAGGGGGTTTGAGCAGTGTAGTTAACCCCAAAATTTTTGTTTTTGGCCCCTATATTAGGTTAGGTGGACCTATCTATGTTTTTGTGCATGACTTTTCGCACATGGTTTTGGACACGATGGTTTTCAGTACATGGTATTGGATGCTTCGACATGTATAAATATGTATTGTAAGATTGAAAGGAACATTGTGAAAAAACCAGGGAAAATTTTAAGAACCCCACCTAAATTTATATGTATAATAAATGGGCGAATCTCTATGGTATATAGGAAAAATGAAAGGCAATTTTATCAATAATATAATATGTATATATAATTTTTAGCGAATCTCTCACCAGGCATGGCGAATATTTCACTCAATTACAAAATCTTGTAAGATCTTGGCGAGTCTTTCACTAAATAATAAAACTTTGTAAAGTCCTAGTGAATCTTAGCATTGTGAACTCTTAGAGAATTTTTTGAAAAATTATAAAACCATATATGAAAAGAGCCACATGGTGGCAATATCACTGTTTTTTTTTTCACATTTCCACATCATGGAACTTGTTTATAAAATTATAAAAAAACCAACCAAGTCCCTTATAATATGCAGGTAAGCTTATAACAGAGCCTGATACCTCTACTATGCTTGTCTTCATTCAAGTGTCATAGTTGCTATACGTAACACTGTGAATCACAACTCTCTCATAACTCAACTCTATAGTGTAATTAAAACCTTTGGAAATTGAATGTGACAACTCTATAAAAAGGATTACTGAAATAGAAGCTTTTGTGAATGAGCCCACTAACTATCACTGCTAAAGAATCAATCTAGACTATGAAGTCTTCCATCTTGATCACAATCATGCTCACGATCAAGGGAGTGTGACCATCGGGCCTGACATAATGGCCATCATAGCTTCCAATAATCAACAACCACCTTGCAAGGACATCCTAGCTCATGTCTCATGAATTTTATTCATCAATATTAACTGATATAAATCTTATAAAGATAATATTAGAATCCTCTCCAGATTCATTGTTAATACAAGGGTAAAGGAAATTTTCTAGCTCAAGGCACTAGCCAATACCAACTTTGGTTTTTGTGACCCCTTTGTGGGGATGCACCTACCTTGCCCCGTTGGGTTTCTACCTTGTAACATAGTTCAAGGATCACAAAACTTTCCAATCTTCCTACTCCATTAGACACACTTTATATGCTATACATAGTGAATGGAAAAGAAGCGTTATAAAACACACAATTTCGCAAAAGGAAGAAAAATCTTAGCCAATTCAATATCAAAATCTTAACCACTGATTAATAAAGAATAACAAGTATTGTAATGAATTGTTCCGAGTTATTTATTTACAAGCTGTAAAGAATGTAGTGGAACGGAAAATATTGCTTAGGAAACCCTTCAATAATTTCTACTAATATGTCTATGCATGTACATATGAAATTAAGAGCATTGTTGAATACAAAGTTTCCTTTTTTCTTGCCTCCATTTTCACAAATCAGTGTGAAATCAGTGTCACTTTGAATCTCCTTTCCTGTGTGTATGTTTTGAAAAACCAATGTGAAGTCAAAGTCACTTTGAATTTCATTTCCTACAAGGGATCACATCCATAGTTGATTAGTAAAAGATAATCTACTATATATTATGTTCAAGAAACTGACTGCAATCCACAGTGGAAACGAGACCTCATTTATTATTCTGAATTTCAATATCTCAGGACAACATAAGAGATAAAAATGCATATGGCCTTAGAAGGTAGAAAACAATCACTCCATCATTACAAGACCACATAGATTTCAACACTTAATCTAAATAATGGCACTAGTTGTAGTGCTTATTTGCATTAACACCATGGAAAAGAAACAACAATGTTTCAAAGCACACTTACTGGAAATGTTGTAACATTCCAAGAATATTTAATGATAGCATCTAAACCTCGTAGCTATGGTGGGGAAACTAGGGAACCCAAATCTTGGAAGATATCTCATACCAAATCTGAGAAAAAAATAAAAAAGGGAAAAAATCAAAATCTATAAATCAAGCAATGAATTGTTTACAAATCAAATACAATTCCTTTAACTAACAGTTAAATTGTGGTGATATGTTTAAATATTTAGTAAGAGGGGAACTTCAAACCATGGAATATTACCTTTGTCATTACTGTCATACCTCAGTGACTGAGATTACAAATCAATACTTTTGGAAAGACTGTAAGAAATTTTGTGAAATAGTAAAGCATAACCTCTATTTTCAAGCAACAAAATCAAGACATTGTTACATCAAGAGCCATAATTGATACATAATCAATGAATCAATTCCTTGTATGGCACAGGTTTGTTTCACAACCTCTATTTTCTCAATAATAAAATCAAGACATTGTATGTGGTTATTGCCAAAAGGAAACTGCATTCTAATTTGGAAGAGGATCTTATCAAAAGACATGGATTTATTCAAAGCTACAAAGCCTAATGTGTTACTGAAAAATAAGTTGGAATATGGGATCATGATACTTAAATTGAAAAAATATGCTTTCTTTTTAGAAACATTACAGTTATACAATGTTTCTTGAAAGCATTAGAATTTGAAATTGGGCCTTTCTATCAAGACAAATTTTCATAATTGAATACTATTTGGACTTTCAAATTTTTCATGGAACTCAAAAATGTTGGAAGAAAGTATTTGCTTCCAGAAAAGAATAAAACTAAAGCCTCTGCTTTGAGGACAATTAATGTCACACCACTAACACTTCTCCATGGAATATGTATAGGTAAACCACAAATGTAGAATTCCATTAGAATATTGTGTTTATTGAATACACAAATGAAATCATTGCATTTCTTTAAAATATTTTTTGAAATCAAAATACCGAAATTACATGTTGATAACCTAGTGGGTGTAGGATAAAATTCACCCGTGTCATTCACAGAAAGCATGAGAAAAAACCGAATACTATACATAAAACCAAGAAAAATTCAAATTCATCACTTCTAGGGACCTCTTAACCACCCTGCCAATACATAAGTATGTTCTGTTTGCAATTAGAAAAATTACCCAAATTACAATCTGTTTACTCCACTTCTAGGGACCTCGTAACCACCCTGCCAATACACAAGTATGTTCCAGTTTGCAATTAGAAAAATTACCCAAATTACAATCTGTTTACTCCAGCATATGTTGGAAAGTTATAGAAGGATGACTAGTGCAATCAATCCTTTCCTTTTAGCCCTGGATTTGTTTCAGTTACAGAAGTATAGAAATATACTTGTCCAATGTCTATGCTTTAACAATTCACCTTAAGATGTTTTTACAATATAATTTCCTAAGTCTACTTAATGTCTTCATTATCATAAAAACCAACCTATATCCATCTTAACTCCACATCTACCACTCTTAGGGGGATGAAATCTATTTATCCCTCTGAGCACTTGGTAGACCGAGAATTAAGATGGATCTAAGATAGAATTTCCCCTTTTAATAGTCTATGCTCACATGAATACCATGGTTACAGTCATAAACCTGGAGCTTAAAAATTACTATTAGTAATTTATAAAAATTAATAAAATTAATAGTTGATACCTCTCGGGGGGTTAGTAGATCTAGAGTAAAGATGGATCTATTCTGGTTTAATTCCCCCATTTAAATAGGCTACATTCCAACTGAATACCATGAGTCAATATCATGTGCCATTTTTGTGAATACCATGGGTCAATACCATGTGCCATTTTTATTTTTATTAATACTAATATTAGGGTTAATAATGTTTTTTTTTGCATGGTATTAATAACAATCTAGTCCATGGTATTTGTCCCATAGTATTTTGCCCATAGGTTTCACCTAAATATAAAACATTTTTTGAGTGTTCGTAATTATAAGGTGACTTATGGAGTAAATATAAAAAAATGTTTTATTTGTTTACCATACCTCTCGTTTATTTTTATTAATTTACCATACCTCTTTTACAAATATGGTATTTGGCCCATAGGATTCACTTAAATAAAACCTCTTTCTTGAGCCTTCATAAATAGAACGAGGGTTATGGACTAAATATAAAAGAGGTTTTATTTATTTACCATGCGTCTAGTTTATTTATATTTTTATTTATTTACCATACCTTTTGAGTAAGTATAAAAATACGTTTTATTTATTTACCATACCTTCACTTTACTTATATTTTTATTTGTTTACACCCTTGCATGTATATAAGGTGACTATGGAGTAAATATAAAAAAATGTTTTATTTGTTTACCATACCTCTCGTTTATTTTTATTAATTTACCATACCTCTTTTATAAATATGGTATTTGGCCCATAGGATTCACTTAAATAAAACCTATTCTTGAAAATGGGCGAATGGAAGGTTGTAAAAAGGTTGTAACTCCTAATTTCAAGGGCTAAATTTACCTTTTTTACCCTCTCCCTTAAAATAAGGTGGGGTATTTGAGGTGATTTCTAAAAATGTACTATGATACAAAATATTCGCCCACTAAAAATTTAAAACCCCTTAATTTCGCCAAAGGGCGAACATTCGCCCCTAAAATTTTCTATGGTAGAGTTTTACAAAATGTGAGCTCAAATTGAGTCTCAACACAACAGGAACAAATAATAGGGGTTTGCTTGAATCCCTCAAGTCTTACTAAGTACACTAACTCTCCCTCTTACTTTCTATCTTTGTCTTAGCACTGCTTGCGTCTATCTCTATCATTCAGTGGCTTTTAAGCCAATCGGCACTGGTCTATTCATTTTCCCTTTCGAGCTCTCTGGCTTCTGGCCTCTGTCCATTCAAATCCCCTCTAAGCGTTAACCAATCATGATATAATGTCTTCAGGTATGGTAGCCACCTGTTATGAAACGGAAGGGGCCATCGGCGCCCTTGAAATCCTCAAAATGGTCGTTCTCTACGTACACAGAGAAATACACTAAAACACAGTAAAATCCGCCCAAATGCAGTCTATCGAATCTGGAATATCATTAATTTTTCCTTATAACTCCATCAGTTTTGTCTTTATATCACTATCACATTGCCATCATTGATCTGAGTGATCTTGATCCAATGGTTGAGATTCATTTCGGGTGGCTTATGCGTATGGGGATTAACCACCCAAAAAGGGTGGTTTTCTCTCTCTAGTGCCTGGCCACATGGCAACCAATGTATGGGCTCAGGCGAAGCCCGTCTAACACTACTTACTGCCTAAGGCCCGCCTGAAATCCCACTCATTTCAAAACTCAAAACACAGCTCACTGCATATAAAAGCCCTTTCGGGTAGGTTTTATTTCCCAATTCGCATTTCCTTTGTTTTTTGTTTATTTAATGAAAATAAGATTCTACATAGAAAAATCCCTTTTCCCGGGACTCAAATTATATTAAATTCCATTCATAATTCCATCAAGTCTAGCTATTACAAGTCCCAAGTGTATCGGCCCTACACCTTTGTATTGCTCTAATGCGATAATGCGATGCGATATATCACAATCACATGTTGCATGGTCGTCGATCCTCCATAAGCCTTTCCCTTTGTGTTTTGTCGATGCGCTATCACGAGCTAACCTGGGCTGTCGATCTGTGTGCTTGATCGACGGTCCTTTTTGACTCACGCTGATCGTTGTCGCAATGTTCATAAGATCACCTCCGATAACCTTCGCTTTCCAACGCCGATTGCGATATGCCGATCGGATCTAGACCATTGATCAGCTAGATCCAACGGCTCCTGTACAATGTTGTTTAAGCCCCCGATAACTCTGTTTTTGGCCATTTCTTCTTGTTTTTTCTTTGTGATAGTGTTTTCTGGCTTTTTTAAAGGTTTTTATTTTGCAATATTTTTTGATCTTATTAAGACTTAATAGGTTTTAGGATCCATTTTGGATCAGTATTTTCAGCGAACATCTTCTCATTGTTCACTTTGTATTCATTGATAACGTTGAAGGCATGCTTCTCCTGGGCTCTCAATTCATCTACCACCCCTAGATGGAGCATGTGGAGGATATCGTTGGGGAGTGCTACTATATTCAACCTAATGTTCTTGATTGTGCTCAGGATGATGCGATCATCAGCTGACTCCTTACGAAGGGACCCATCTGGAAATGCAATAGTCGTAAGGTCTAAGGTCCTTATCAATTCAACTACTTGGCTCGTCCCAGGTGTCAGGCTCTGTTATTCTGCACTCACTTGTTCGGTGCCCACCTCTATTCTACTTCCCTGGATCTGCAGCTCGTACAGATCCTTTTGGATGCTCCTCGCCATCTGCATGTACTGCTGCTTGAACTTCTGTAGTACCTTAGTTGTGGTATTCTTGGTTTTATCCTTGATTTCATCAAGATCACCTTTTGTTAAGACCATGGGATCCACCTGTGACTTCTCTAATTTCTATTTTTCCCTTGGACCTTCCTTTTGTTCCTTCCCTTATTTATGTAGAATGAATGGGGTGCTCTACCCCTCATCTCCTCCGCCACCTTTCCATGAAAGTTCTTCTTCCTCTATCTCCGACAAAGGGGACTTGTCGCCTTTTAGTGACTTGCAATGCTCCTATTCTACCTATTCCTTGGCACTGCGCTCTTGCTCCACTCGAGCCTTCTATCTGGCTCCCTTCTTTTTTTTTCTCTGTGACTGTACGTGCATCTTGCTTAGCTACCTCCTTTCTCTTCTACATAGCAGAACTTCCCATGCCCGTGCTTATTATAGCATCTAAGTCTGAGGGGGCACACCACTCTGCAGGCCATCTTGTTGTCACCTCCTACACATTTATTTTCGTCACCAAATATGGCAAGTCATGTCATTTCTACTGTGGATCCTACCACGCTTGAATGTATAATTTGTGGAAGTCGACCTTGAATGCCACGTATGGTGACAATTACGTGAACAAGGTTAGGGACAACTTCAGACACTTGTTAAAGGCCATGTAGAGACTCAATTCCATAAGGACCCAAAATATTTTCATCTCTATGATCTGCGCAGGTTCCTTTGTAGCCCATAAGGAAGCGAATTGCATTGCCCCCAACAATCCTTCCTCAAGCAGAGGAAATTGGCTATCCTCAGGTAATTCCCACGTGACAAGCACAATGGAAAACAATAATCAAGTGTAGTCAAATGGCTTGGTTTCATCCTGGGCCTCTCAAAAGTTTGGGAGGAACTCGTAACAGAGGTATCTTCACCAATTGAATAATACTTCCTTCACACACTAGGTAGCTAGGAAACTATAGGTGCCAAAACTTCATCTGCGTGACATTTCCTCATCACCTTCCCTATTAATATATGGGTGGCCAATTGAACAACTAGATCTATGATAGAGAGGATTGAATATCCTCGTGAATTATTCACAAGGCCATAATCTCTCTTCATTCTTTCTGCGATGTCCTTTTCCCCCATCTTTCCACCAAACTCCTTAGCTGGGTTCAGACCTTCATACAACAAGTGCGTAATTCTATGAATTAACATGTTTGTAATGGGTATAGGCCCTCCGAGCCATAGACACCCATCGTGCACCAATGTGAGTAGCTGGTGCACATAGATTGTGTGAATGGGGGTGTGGTGATAATGGGGCACCCACAACATATTGAGTAACCCCAATTTCTCCACACCATGGACCCATTCCTCCATTTTTAATGTGGTAACACCTGAATCTACGTAGTAGATGCACCTGATGTACTTATCTATCGCTAAGTGTGGAAACCTAACATGATTTGTGAGGTCCCAATCCTCCATTTTCAACAGTGGGATCTGTGCAAGCCATAGACCTTCAAAAAGGACTTGCTCTGGTAGCAGGGGCATGGAAATGGTAAACTTCTCAGAAACTGGGTCCCTTAGAACCTTTTCCTTTCCCTTCAGAGGAGGGATATACTCGAGTAGCTTCGTTATAGGTTTAAATCCTTCAGCATCAATGTCTTACGTACCCTGACCTTCTTCTGCCTCCAGGCCCATGACTTTCTCCAGATGCTTGTCTTTCTTTTGTTTTTCTTGTGTTGCAAAATGCTTTCTTGGTGATTCGTGAACCAACACTGGATTTTCTTGCCTTTCCTTCTTTGGTTTGGCTGTTTGCATTTCTCTAGTAGGTGTAGGCTTCGGGCTAGGTGACCTTAGTACCATAGACACAAGAGTTGGAGCTTCCATACTTACCACTTCTGGGGTAGCTCCTTCAGAGACAACATCACCATCAGTACTCATAGTTTCAACGGGACTTGGTCCAAGCATTTTCTCTAGAGTAAACTTCTAATTTAGCTCAGATAACTTACCAAATGCAGGGATCACGACTAAATCTTCCCAATATGAGCGATTCATAGGTGATAGACAACAAATATCACTACTATAAAAGCCCAAAGTGTTATCGATTGGAGGGACATACGTAATTTATAGGGGGTTTTGAATTCAAATTCGATCGTTGCCCCCAATTTTTGACAACTAATGTTTTTTTGGTAGTAGATTTTCAAAGATGTATGCCTTAAATGCCACCAGCCCACTCCTCTTAACCGTCTTCTCTCTATCAAGTCATGAACAATTACTCCAACGATCACTTTTCTACTATGTTGTGTGGCACCTCCCTCCATGGTGTAGCTTGTTGCGCGAAGCTTCCTAGGTTGCAACTTCTCTATTTTCCACACAGCCTGCCTACTGCGTAGTCCTCCAAACCTGGCAGTGTAGTTTATAGTCCTGCGCTCACTTGCAATTTCCTAGAGCACTAAGATTTTCTTGTCATCATATAGTCATTGCACAGGATCCCCTGTATACAGCTTCAATTGGCTCCCATTCACTCTTCCCATAAAAGGTTCTCGATTCACCTTCGCGAGCTGAACTGCGCCTCCATCTATAATTTCATTGATAATATACAGTCTTAGCCAATGCATCTAGAATTTCCCTAGAAACTTATTGAATTTAGTATCATATAATATGACAAGATCATTTACCTTGAATGTGCGAAGCTTGATGTGGCAATCATGCCATGCTTTTTCACATTCCTTCTATACTTGCTGATGAAATCCTACCAAGAATTGATCCTCTTCAATCTCTATTAGTTGTGCGAGCCATTCTTCCAAGGCCTCATGATCCACCATACCTATGAGAGATCCTATGTATAGACTAGGCACAATATACTCCATCGACATTACAACTTCTATGCCATAGACCAATCTGAATGGTGTTTGTGCTATCAGCTTCTTGTAGGTAGTCCTATAATCCCATATCACCACTGGTATGCACACATCCCAGTCATTTTGTTGCATGTTGTAGATCTTCATTAGCTCATTCTCCAAAATCTTATTGAAGGCTTCAACAATTCCATTGACTGGTGGGTGATATGGTGTACTCTTTTGATGGTAGACTTGGAATTCTCTTTTCAACGTGCTAATTGTTTCGTTCAGAAAGTGTGTACCTCTGTCACTCATCAACACTTTCAGGAAGCTAAATCTGGTTAAGACATAATCAAACAAAAACTTTGTTGTTGTAGCCCATGTACAATCCTTAAGCAACTTTGCTTGTTCCCATCTGGTTAGATATTCCATCACGATGATGATATAACACACACCAGTTTTCTTCCCTGGGGGCTAGATTGTCCCAACAAAATCAATTGCCCATTTCTCAAGGGGCTACAAAGATACTTGAGGTTGTAATGAAAATTCATCGCTTCACAATGGTCTACTAGTTCTCTGACATGCATTGCATGCCTTACAATACACCTTGGAATCCTTGTGTAGCATTGGCCACCATAGACCTGCACGTAAAATCTTCTGCACAGTCGCCTTTCCCGCATAATGACCTCCTACTTCCCCTCCATTAGCTTCAACGAGAATGTTATCCCTCTCAAAATATTGCACATATCCTCATAATATTTCATATGTACCCATCTTATACAAATGTCTAGCAATAATTGAAAAATATGTTGTGCTCTCTACTAGTTCCTTCTTTTGCTGACTTGTATATCCTTCCAGTGCCATCCCCGTAGTAAAGAAGTGAATAATATCTGTAAAATGATTATCCACTATGTGCACTACAAAGAGTTGCGCATCAAGAAATCCTTCCTCCAAAGTATTGGGCTCCTCTCCTGTTTAGATCCATGATAGATAGTCAGGTCCCACATTTAACCTCCTTGGCTTCACAATTACTTCAAATTCATACTCCTGGAACATTAGCAACCATCTGCAGATCTTTCCCCCCAACACAGGCTCATTGACTAGGTATTTTAAAGCAGAATGATCCATGTACATCTTAAAATTCCCTCCAAATAGATAGTGCATAAATTTCTACATCGCGTATACCATGGTCAATCCTTCATGCTCACTTGTCGAATAATTCTTCTCAGCCTTTGATAATTTCCTACTTGCAAAGGCTATAGGATGGTTCATTTCTCCTTCACTGGCCTGTGTTAACATAGCACCCAACGTAACGCAAGAGGCATCCACATCTACGTGAAACTCCTTTTCCCAATAAGGGAATACCAAGATCAATGTGGTGACCATCTTTTCTTTCAATACATCTAAGTTGTGCTGACATTCTTTGTCCCAACAGAATGTTGCATCCTTCTTCAACAATTTCTCCATGGCACAGTAATTTAAGCATATGCTTTGATAAATTTTTTGTAATATCTCATATGTCCTAGCATCCCGCGTTGCTGCTTAACGTTCCTTGGGGCCTCCAAGTTCACAATTACTGCAATCTTTGTAGGGTCCACCAGAAACCCTTGCTTTCACACCACGTGACCGAGAAAGATTCTAAAGGGAACACAGAAGATTTATTTCTTCAAATTTAGTGCGATCTGGTATCTGCGACACGTATCCAACATTATGTGCAAACTTGCTACATGGAGCAACTTATGAATGAAGTCCTTGAACGTTGTGATGACTACGTGAGAAAATATCGCATGCGCATTATTGAGTCCAAATGACATCACAGTGTATTGAAAGCAACCCCACTCCATCAAGAAGATCATTTTGCCCCTATCCTCAGGCACAATCTTAATATGATGATACCCTGAAAACCTGTCAGTGAATGAGTATGCCTCCTACCCTCCAACATTTTCTAATACCTTATCGGTAAATGGCACCGAGAATGGATCATGGACACACACATCATTAAGCTTCCATAGATCTATGCAAATCCTTATCTCACCCTTCTGCTTCTTTTTCTAAACCACCATTGGGCTCACCCAATCAGATTCCTCAACTAGTTCTATGATGCCTACTTCCAACATCTCATCCAGATCTAGGTGAAAATTTTGCTTGTATTTAGGATTAAGGCGATATAGCCTCTGCTTAATAGGCTTCACATCTGACTTTAGAGTGATATTCATAACACCCAAATGTCCCAATATGCCCTTCAAATCCGAAAACTTGGTATGGAATAGATCTTGATATTCATGGAGTAACTCAACAACTTTATCCACACCCAATAATCTCCAATCTTTGCAAACTTCAGTTCTGCTTCAGTACCAAAGTTGACTTGCTTTGTCTTCAATGGCGCAATGATGTTCGGGTTGTCTATTTTTGTGTCCTCAGCTTCTCGATGCCCTTTTGCATCTATAATATGTAGAAAATCTGGTGGTAGGTTAACCTAATAATGCAATATAAATCAAATCAGAAAACTATAACCTTCTTCTACTATCAATTTGCAGAAGCTTAAAGATCGAGCTGAAAAATATAACCAGAAGAAGAATCAATGGCACAATACATATGAAAATACTTTAGGGAAATCCTCAGAAAAAAACCCCATACTATTGTATTATCATACCTGGTGGAAATACATAGGAATTACAAAAATCCTTCGCTCTCATAGCTAGCCAGTTCTCAATACAATCCTCATAGATGATCATAGGCAATCTTGGCTTCTCTCCAGCCTTCCTCTATGCACTCCAAGCTCCTATTTCCTTGCAATGTTCCTTGTGGATGATTAGCCTTCAAAACTGTGTAATCCTCAAGGATGAACCCTTGACTACATGCATGAGTTTTCTCCATGAGAAAACACATGCAACTGATAGTACACTATCCTTGAACATTAATCTCAACTGAGTCTTTCTCAGAATAGACATGCATGAGTTTCTGATAAGGGAATCTTCAGTTAACTGGAGTAGCACTAGTTGAGAGCATTAATGCATCAACTGACTGTTAACTCACTATTAGTTCCTCAAATAGTTTGGAACTAATTTTACTGTACTTAACTCAGTAAAATAAGTTAACTAATTACAACTCAAATATAACTCAATATTATCTCCTTAATTTAAGGGATAACTCTTGCATGACTTCCAAAAGACTTATAACTTGAATTTCTCCAACTAATTAATTTAAAATAAATTAATTAATTATTTCCAAGTAACTGTTAAGACTAAATTCAATTTTAATTCACAATTTCATTCAAGGACAAATTAAATTGGAATATTCTTGTTTCCATATTTCAACACTCCCTCTCAACAAGAAAGGGATTATATGCCAACCAGATCTTGTCTCTATGGAACTCGAATTTACACTTTAACAATGCCTTTGTCAAAATTTCAGCATCTTGCTCCTCTGCCGAAAGATACTACAGCAACATGATCTTTGAAAAGCCCATGGAAAAGAATCTTGCCTTATGCTTCTCCACACTACCATCAACAGCTTGCTTTACCTTGTAAAGCCAACGAGAACTCACAACTGACTTGTTCTCCAGTCTCAAAACCATGTCCCAAACACTGTTACGAACTATGGAGTCATACTCCTCCACCATAGCATCAACCCAAATCAGCTGCTGCATTTCTTCCTCAAAGGAAGATGGCTTGGTTTGAACACATTCCCCAGCAAGGGCCATGTATCCAGTGTACCTCCAGGTGACCTCCTCTATCTTCGTTGAGAATATGGTGCTCCCACATTCTCTCTCACATCCTAGAACAATCTATCAACTTCTCTTGTGCACTTTCATCCATCTCTAGAAGACTCTGCTTGAGTGGATGTCTCCACTCCTATAACCTTTGCATGCATCTACTCCACTTCAGTATGAGGATCCTCCTCCTTAGGAACTAATAGTTCCTCCACAGCCTGTAGTTGGAGCTCCCTCTCAAGGGAAACTAGCATGGCCTTCTGCTCATCAAACTTGAGATCTTTGCGAACCACTGTCCTCCGACTGGTAGGAAAGTACACCCGATAGTTGTGAGGTGTATTAGTGTACTCAACAAATATCCCCAACTCTAATGTCAGCTCAAGCTTCTTCCATGTATCCTTTGTCACATGGCAATATACGGATGAGCCAAAGATCTTGAAGTGACCCACATCTAGTCTCTTACTGGAGAAAGCTTCCTTTGGTGTCTTCATCCCAAGTATGCGATGCGGGCTTCTATTCTGAAAATAGACCACTTTGTTGCATGCCTCAACCCACAAGTGAAGTGGTAGGCCTTTGTCATGCGGAAAGAGTTATTTTTGCGGACAAATCTAACCTCCCTAGGAGTCTAAGACTCTCTAGTGACAAACAAGACAATTAAGAGCAATCCTTCTCTAAACATACATTATTCTACGAGAAACCAAG
>APFE030293688.1:46414-63335 GCA_000404065.3 Pinus taeda | reverse complement strand
GAAATTCAATGGAAACAATGAAGAAGTTACAAAGCAATTTGCATTTTCCTTCAATGGAGAGAAAGCTTTAATAGGAAAATTCTCTTATAGAATTTTAGAGGATACCATAGCACAAACATTGAGAATCAGTCCAGAAGGGGAAAGTATTTCAAAACCAAACAATTTAAGGAAAAATCATGGACTTAGTTTATGTCTAGGTCAAGGGTTTCCTCTCAACTGGAAAAAGGGTGTCCCTAGAAGTTGGCTAATGCACCCATGGGATGAAATGGTATACATTATTCAAAAATTGTTACATGTGAAGGGCGTTACAGCATAGTATACCTATATCACATCAAACTCCTGTTGCACAAAAAAGGCCAATGCACCATCAGTCTACCCTATTTCCTCTTATAGAGTTTGACTAAAATGTCAAAAACCATTCAGAAACAAAAGGGTAATGAAGATAAGAGTTTGTATCATTTTGGGTTGATTAAAATTCTAATTGAATTTGGGTTGCAGAGGAAGGGAAAAACATGGAAAGAATTTTTGATTGCTAATCAAATCAAAGATGAAGAAGATGAACAGGAACAGCAAGAGCGCACAAAGTTTATGCTTGATATTGATGAGGAAATCCCTGAGTGCAAGTCAAGCAATGTTCCTCCACACAACAGTAGTGTAAGGACAAGAAGGATGAGGCAAGAAACTGCCAAGAAAGTTGAACAAGACAAAATCTTCACTACTTATACTAGAAGATCAAGGAGAATACAGAAGAACCAAACACAAGATGATCAACCAGAGTCAAATGCAAATGCACAAATGGAAATTGAAAGTAGTGCTCATTCACAGCTAGAACAGGAAGTAGAAATGGAAGTCGAGAGTAACAAGGGAACAAAGAAAGAGCCAGCACTTGCAAACAAGAAACAGAGAAGGTTAGAGAAACAAATTGAAGAGCTAAAAGAGGAATTTATGGAAGCAAACATGTTAGAGAAGGTCATCAAGAAGGAGAATGAAATGTTGAGAGCTCAAAGCAAGAAGACTCAATAGAAAAACGAGAAACTGAAGGAGCAAATCAAAGAACTTAATAATGAATAGACCGAAATGTGCAAATCAGTGACAAAATGGTACACTCAGAAGAAATCTCTCAAAGAAAAATACAAGAATATGAAACATGAGCTCCATGTTTAGAATAATGCCTAAGCTCAGAAGAATATAGATGCATTGCTACAAGCGGCAGAGGCACAAGCAGGAACATAATATAAAGGAAGCACATCAGGATTAGCATGAGGACGTGCTAAATCATTGAGCTTGGGGGAGATGTTGGTACCATTTCATTGCCATCCTTTTCTTCTAGAAATCCATCATTTGTCTATCATTTTCTCCCATAAACCCCTCATAGCCCATTGAAATTGATTAATCAAAGCATTATAGTTGTTACTTTACATTAAATTTAATTTGTGAATTTTTTATGTTAAAAATTAGAAATTTTCATCAAAATTACAGGATGTCATGACTTCCTGTAATTGGTTTATGTTGTGAGATGTGGCATGGCAGGAAAATCAAAACAAAGGATAGGGACGTGATCTAGGATGTACATACATGGTGAAAGACCTATTCAACAACGAAGCTAAAGCTCCTGGATACATGGTCAATACTGGTCGAACCCAGTGTTTTTGGTCATAAAAACAGCAAAAAATGAGAGTTACCTAAACTGAATTCGTTTTGTTTTGGAAATCAGTTAAGATTAGAAAAAACAAAAATTTCCTTTTTGATTGTAAAAGCAGAAACATCTGCATGATAATCTATGTACATTTGATTATATATTGGAAGGAAAGTTAGCGAACAAAGGATAGTAGACAAGCAGATTAAAAAACTGCGTATAGTATTTTCCAGAACGTTGTTCTTGCATGTAATTTGATTTCCAGAACTTAATTATAGGCATCATTTCACCATTACAGTGCTTATGCATTAACATTTTCATCATCTGAAGTTTCCTAAGTGTGCCATTGAAGCGTGGACGGGCCCTACGTGGAGATTGGTATACTTTTGTTTTCATTTCCATAGCGTTTAACCTTCAGATCTGAATAGCGTTGAATAGCGTTTGATGTTACTTTCTTGCCTGTGAGTTTATTAATTCCATTAGAAGTTCTTGCAAGTATTATTGTATGATTCGTGGTGATAGCTTGAAAATTCAATTGGTAGATTATTGAACAAGATCTTGTAAAAGATTTAATCAACCATTGAATTTCGAAGTATCTCTGTGGACTCTGTTTTCATGCATTTGAGTTTTAGTGTGCTTAAAAGAGTTTTTTTTGGTTTTCATGAATGCTTAGTGTGTTATTTGGAAAGAGCTTTTGTGAATGATATCCTTGTAAGAGGGTTGAAAACTTAGACTAGTAAGACATTGTTCCTTTAGAACAGTTAATTAAATTAGATGATCTGAGGGTTTAAAGTGTGAAAGGAAACATATTTCAATCTCCCGTAAAGGAGTGCTATAGCCTGTCACAGTAGACACTTAGTTAGGTAGATGAGATCCTTTGAGGTCTATAGAATTTATACACGTGCCTCTAAGTTTATCTACCTTGGTTGACATTAAATCTAGTCTAATCTAGCACCCTAGATTGGCCACTACAAAGACATAAGGAGCATCTCAGTATTGTTCTACAAGTCCTAAGAGAACGCCAGTGGTATGCAAAATACAACAAATGTGACTTCTTTAAGGAACAGATCTAGTACTTGGGACATGTCATCACTAAGAATGGAATCGTCGTGGACCCGAAGAAAATAAGGACTATCATGGAATGGCTAGTACCGAAGGATGTAGCTGACATAAGGTCGTTCATGGGTCTATCTGGATACTATAGACAATTTATGGAAAGTTTTTTTAGGGTCCTCTCCTATTACCTCTCTACAAAATAAAGGAAAAACCTTTCAGTGGACCATTGACTATCAAAGGAGCTTTGATCAGGTCAAACATCTACTTACCACTGTGCCCCTTTTGATCATTGTTGATCCCAATAAATAATATGTGGTATATATGGATGTTAGAAAAGAGGACATAGGTGGCATATTAATGCAAGAAGGCAAAGTTGTTGCTTATGAATCAAGGAATATTAAAGAATATGAGCAAAAGTATTCGGCCTATGACTTAGAATTGACAGAAATCATCCATGTCTTAAAAATGTGGTGATATTAATTGATGGGCAAGCAATTTTTGTTAATGAATGATCATCAAAGTCTAACAAACTACTTCAGACAAACCATATTGAATGCTTAGCAAGCTCATTGGGCATACTTCCTAAGAGAATTCGATTTTGAAATGAAACATTTGAAGGGAAAAGAAAACCGGGTTGCAGATGCCTTAAGTCAAAAGTTAGTTTTTTTATATGAAATTTATTTCAGTGAATTACAAACTACTTTTTATGAGCAGATTCATGAAACAACTATGCAATATTTAGTATATAAACATTTATGGCAACAAGCAAAAATTTTGAACAACCATGAACAACAATTGGGATATGAGGTACATTCAGAGGAATTGCTGATTTATAGGAAAAGGTTATATGTGCCTAACCAGAAACATCTTAAAAATTTATTTTTAGATGAGTATCATAACATTCCATATGCAGGCCACCCCGGATACCAGAAAATGATTTCTGCCCTTAGAAAGGAATTTTTCTAGCCTAGTATGAAGAAGGAGGTAGCAGAATATTTAGCCCGATGTCTGGAATGCCAACAACTAAACGCTGAGCACCAACACCTAGTGGAATTACTCCACCCTCTACCTATTCCTGAATGGAAATGGGAAACCATATCGATCGATTTCATTATCGAACTGCTTAGTCTAAAAAGTAAAATGACTCAATCATGGTGGTAGTGGACAAATTAAGGAAATATGCTCATTTCATACCAGTACAGTCAACTTATAAAGCGGTACAAATTGCTAACATTTTAAAATTGTTGAAAATAGCAATAAGAAATGATAAAAATAGAATCCAGAATATTCCATTTTTAATTTGTCCTTGAATTAAAATTGTGAATTAAATTTGAATTTAGTCTCACCAGCTGTTTGGAAATAATTAATTAATTCATTATTGATTAATTAGTTGGAGAAATTCAAGTTAGAAGTCTTTCTGAAGTCATGCAACAGTTATCCCTTAAATTAAGGAGATTATCCCTTAATTAAGGAGATAAGATATTTAGTGTAATTAGTTTAACCAGTTTACTGAGTTAAGTCCAGTTACAATAGTTCCAAACTGTTTGAGGACTTAATTGTTGATTAATCAGTCAGTTGATGCATGCATGCACTCAACCAGTGTACTCCAGATAACTGAAGATTCCCTCATTAGAAACTCATGCATGTCTATTCAGAGAAAGACCCAGTTAAGATAAATGTCAAGGATAGGTTATTATCAGTTGCATGTGTTTTCCTATAAAGGAAACTCACTCATGCAATCAACGCAAGGTTCCTCGAGGATTGCATAGTTTTGACAGTGTGTTAGAGTAGTGTGTGCGAGCAGTGTTACAATGGGTGAAGGAGATCATCCCAGAGGTTACTGCGCAAGAAAATAGGAGCTTGGAGGGAAGAGGAGAAGGCTTGTGAGAAGCTTTGATTGCCTGTGAGCATCCAGGAGGATTGTACTGAGAGCTGGCTAGCTGTGAGAGCTAAGACTTTGTATAATATTGATGTATTTCCACCTTGTATGATAATACAGATAGTGGGGTTTTTTAGCTGAGGCTTTCCCCTGAGCATTTTTTGTGTTTCATGTGTATTGATTCTCCTTCTTATGGTTATATGTGTTTAGCTTTGATTCAACTTGATCTTTAAGCTTCCGCAAGTTTGATAGTAGAAGTATATTATAGTATTTTTCTTTGGTATATTGCATTGTCAAGTTAATCTACAGTTAGATTTTCTACATAGATCTTAGAGGTAGATTTGTAGAGAATTGGCAGGAAATTCTACATGGTATCAGAGCTGAGTTTATCGGAGCTGTGAACAGTATACAGAGAAGAGAATTTGAAGTTTGAAGTTTGGGGTTGTAGGTGTAAATCAAATTCTTATCATACTTCAAGGTTGGCCAATGGTGTTCTATGGTTTGAGACTCGAGTATGCCTTAGAAGGCAGGTCGAATTACATAGAATGGAAATATCACATGGAGGTTGTATTAGAAGACTATGGCTTGAAGGATTTCATTGATAAAGAAATCCCAAAGCCAGGTTCAACTAATTCACAAGAGTTGGTTGAGTGGAAGAAGTGTGTGGTGAGGGTGAGATGGATCATCCTTGAGGGAGTTCGAGATCATATTGTCTCGAGTCTCCATGGGAAGGATACTCCATATTCAATGTGGAAGACATTGAAGGACCTTTACTAGAACTGTAGTGACCAAAGGAAATTGGCACTCAAGGATAAGCTTAGAATAATCAAGATTGAAAATGGCGATACTATTTCCACATATTTGAACAAGCTCACCACTTACAGAGATGAACTTGGAAGTGTGGGAATAACTACTGCCGATGATGATATGGTCCGCTCTCCTTGGCCTTCCAAAGAGCTGGAATAGCTACTAGGACTTTGTGAATGGAAGGGAGAAACTGCCAGATTGGGAACGACTGTGATTGGATCTCTTGCAGGAGGAGATCAGGAGGAGCACACGAGATGGTTCTTCATCCAAGGATGATGATGAAGAAAATATGGCCTTATCAATTAAGGCAAGGAAAGGGAAGGGAAAGGTGTCCCATTCCAAATTGATTTCTTCTCATGGAGGGAAGAAGGTTGACAAGTATAAAGTGAGATACTTTAATTGTCACGAGATGGGTCATTATGCGACTAATTTCCCATAAAAGAAGTCCAAGAAGGGATCCTCAGAAGGATCAGAAGGTGGGGCATTACCCTCTCAATTCGAAATGGACTTTACCCTCATCGCATGCATGGTGTCATCGATGATGGGTTGTGTTTGGTATCTTGACAGTGGAGCCTCATTCCACATGACCGGCGATAAAATTTTATTTAGTGCCTCGTAGGAGAAATACCTCAAGATGCGCATAGAGATGGGTGAACACGAAAGGTATAGTGTTTCAGGAGTGGGCAAAGTTTCTTTTCAGAGGGAGCATGGAGCTCCTATCACCTTGACAGATGTGAAGTATGTGCCTAGATAGAAGAAGAACTTGGTATTGGTCGCGATGTTGGAGGACAAAGGCTACAATGTTGTCTTCAGTAAAGGAAAGGAATTCCTTAGACACATCACCACGAGACAGTGAAACAGATTAGTTCATGAGTTAAGAACCCCTATGCTCTTGAGGTTCAAGATGCACGCAAAGCCTTGAGGAGCAAGGAAAATGTTAGAGACTTGGTGGTTGAGAGGGAGAGTAAATTACCTCTCAACATGAAGCCCCATAAGAAGTATCAGACAATTGTGGAGGAGCCACAATTGGAGAAGTGGGTAGAGGGATCACATGCAGCCATACCTCTAGGTGTGAGGTGGGGCGATGTGAAGTGATAGTCTCAAGAAGGCTAAAATTGGGCAGGGTCCATTGAGAGGTTTTATCTAATGGATCGTACCTTGCTAAGAGAGCCCAAAGTACATAGTAGCGGGAGGAACCAGTGGGATCGATGCAGTTAGAGAACAAAGTGATAGAGGATAGAGTAGTCAGATATTGAAGAGCGCAGAGAATGATTGACAACAGTGTAGAAAGGCTGAGTTAGTAAAAGCGTAGAGTTTTCAGTCGACAAAGGTAATAATAGTCAGAGACTTTGATGACAGAGACATCATTCTGATTCAGGTTGGATGTTTTTTTTTTGTTTTTTTTGTTTCTGGAGATTGCTGGAGCAACAACACTAGAGAGAAGTGTTGCATGCAGAACATTCCAAAGGTTCAGGATCGGGATCGAGTGAATTCCTTTATTGTTGAGAGGGAGTGTTGAAAATAGCAACAAGAAATGTAAAAATAGAATCTAGAATATTCCAATTTTAATTTGTCCTTGAATTAAAATTGTGAATTAAATCTAATTTTAGTCTCACCAGCTGCTTGGAAATAATTAATTAATTCATTATGGATTAATTAGTTGGAGAAATTCAAGTTAGAAGTTTTTCTAAAGTCATGCAACAGTTATCCCTTAAATTAAGGAGATTATCCCTTAATTAAGGAGATAAGATTGAGTTATATTTGAGTTGTAATTAGTTAACTCAGTTTACTGAGTTAAGTCCAGTTAAATTAGTTCCAAACTGTTTGAGGAACTAATTGTGAGTTATTAGTCAGTTGATGCATGCATGCACTCAATGAGTGTACTCCAGATAACTAAAGATTCCCTCATCAAAAACTCATGCATGTCTATTCAGAGAAAGACCCAGTTGAGCTAAATGGCAAGGACATGTTACTATCAGTTGCATGTGTTTTCCTATAAAGGAAACTCATGCATGCAATCAAGGCAAGGTTCCTTGAGGATTGCGTAGTTTTGATAGTGTGTTAGAGCAGTGTGTGAGAGCAGTGTTACACTGGGTGAAGGAGATCATCCCAGAGGTTACTGCGCAAGGAAATAGGAGCTTGGAGGGTAGATGAGAAGGTTTGTGAGAAGCTTTGATTGCTTGTGAGCATCCAAGAGGATTGTATTGAGAGCTGGCTAGTTGTGAGAGCTAAGGCTTTGTATAATCTTGATGTATTTCCACCTTGTATGATAATACAGATAGTGGGGTTTTTTAGCTGAGGCTTTCCCCTGAGTATTTTTTGTGTTTCATGTGTATTGATTCTTCTACTTATGGTTACATGTGTTCAACTCTGATTTAGCTCAATCTTTAAGCTTCCACAAGTTTGATAGTAGAAGTAGATTATAGTATTTTTCTTTGGTATATTGCATTATCAAGTTAATCTACAGTTAGATTTTCTACATAGATTTCAGTGGTAGATTTGTAGAGAATTTGCAGGAAATTCTACAAAAATTACATGGAATACCCAAAATGATCATTTCTGACCATGACGTGAAATTTACATAAACCTTCTGGAAATCTCTATTTGAAGGATTGGGCACACAACTACACTTTAGCACTGCGTATCATCCTTAAATGGATGAGCAAATAGAGCGAGTAAATAAGTTAGTAGAAGACATGTTGCGAACTTATGTAATGCAACAACCATCTAAATGGGAGGACTACATGCACTTGGTAGAATTTTCCTATAACAATGGATACCATACATCCTTAGAAATGAGTCCCTTTGAAGTGTTATATAGATGTAAGTGCAGGACACCCTTGAGTTGGAGTGGTGATCCAGGTGGATCTCCAAACACCAATGGCATGGAAAAGGCTTAAAATTGAAAGTGGAAAAAAGATGATGAACTTGACATCATATTGAAGTGCTTGTCACCGTGATTCCAACGGTGTGAACGACACTCCAATCTGAGTCTGGATGAAGGAGATAGAGGCAGTCAAAGTTGGGTTGACTTTTTGATGGCTGGGAAGGATTAATGAAGGCACAATTTGGAATTTTTCCGGTGGACAGAATCCGGTCAACTCTAGCTAGATTCTGGGTGAAATCATTGCTTCGTTAGAATGACTCCTTTAATAAAAAACCGAATTTCCAGAAATGCACACTTTGTTTTATTTCAACAAAAAAATATAAAAAAGGGGGTGGCGGGCCACCAACCCTGCCACCCCAACTCGTACATGTAACAATATAAAATATTGGTGGAGGGGTGGGCCACAACCCTCGTCCCCTCCCATGGAACCAACAACCAAATGGGGTGGGCGGCCATGACCCTGCCACCCCACAACCATCCCACGTAACTGTTGTAACCTCCACATAAAATAAAAAAAACAACGCGGAGTTGGGTAGGGCCGGCCCTTGGGGCACGGACCCAGCACCAACATGCACCAACCAGGCTCAAAGAAACACGCCAACCAACGAAGTCGGCAGGAGGTAGGTACGGGGGACGGGCCGCCCAAGGCGGGCCTAGCCCAACCCATTATGTAAAAAAATGATTTGTTATGTAAAAAAGGAGGAGGCGAGGTTTGACCGCTCGACCTCCTCCATAATAAAAAGATCCTTAACCAACAGGCCAACCGAATCCTCTGGGAAGTCTGCCAGCAAATTTATATTTAAATGCAGTTTATCAGTGCGCCCAAGGAGAGGAAGCAGTGCACGTAGTTCGAGGCATAATTTTGCAGGAAGGCCAAAATTTCACTTTGTCATATTTTGACAAATTTGATATGGTTTCAACATTTCTCAACGCCACAAACGTAGTGACGCTATCCGTTTCTCCATCAGAGTTTTGCACTTTTCAACCATTTTTTAGTATGGAGGTATAAAACTCCTTTTTTGTAATTGATGCTTGTACTCTTCTTGCTCATACCACTTAATGAATGAAGGCCTCCCCATTGATCGAGCAGGGCCCAGAGAAATAGTCCAATTCAGACGAACTTCATTATCAAGGCTTGTTGTCTTTTTTCATGTTTTATGTGTTTCTCCTCTTCTCTCATGTGCACATTAAGTTTTCTACGTTAAGCTACAATTTATGGTCCAGAGGACAAGTTGATGTTAGGACCAGATATGTTAGAGGAAATGGAGGAGATGGTGAAAAAGGTACAAGCCAATTTGAAAGCTGCTTAGGACTGGAAAAAGAACTTTGCTGATCAGAAGAGAAGCTTCTGGGAATTTCAAGTGGGTGATTATGTTTACATTCGAGTGCGAGCCAAGAAAAGCACATTGCAATGGACCGGATGTGCTAAACTAGCATCCTGATTCTGCGAGCTTTTCCAAATTTTAGCTTGAATCTGACCAATGGCTTACCAGCTTGCCTTACCCAGCCACATTCCCGTGCACAATGTCTTTCATGTTTCCCTACTTAAGAAATACATTTATGATGCTAACCACATAATCAATTGGCAAGACATTCAGGTAAAGTATATAATAAGTTTTTTTGTTTTTTTTTGTTTGTTTTTTTTTTTTTTTAAATACATATTTATTAAACAAGCTCATTGATGATTTAAATTGTTTTGTTGCTATGTATAGGTCAAACCGGAAGGTGAGTTTTTGGTCGAACCCCTCGTTATACTCGATCAGAGAGAAGTAATGTTGCAAAAACGAGTTATCACCCAGGTTAAAGTGCAATGGCAACACTATGGGCTGGAAGAGGCTACCTGGGAAGGTGAGTAGGTTATGAAGGGGACCTTTCCATATTCATTTTTAGAAAGAAAACATCGGGACGATGTTACATATTAGGGGGGGAAGATGTGATATCCATAGACTATGTAAATATTTAAATTACTACATACCAAACAAACTATTTATTATTTTAGTTATAAAAACTATTTCTGGAATTTAATTTTTAAAAGTGAAATAACAGTTATCTGTAAATATTGTTTTACTTGCTAAGTAGTTAGGAGAGACAATTACTTGTCCCTAATTGATTTCTTGAGGATTTATTCAAGAAGATCAAGAGGATAGGAGAATTTGAGATCATGAAGAAGTGAGCAAGAAAGACAAGAAATAAAATCTGTGCTGGTTTGTCAGACAGTTTTCTGTGGCTACGTTTAGGACCAAATAGCTAAGATTATGATACTAAAAGAAAGAAGGTTTCTGTAATTAGGAATAGCTCGGGGGGAGATTAACTGACACAGTAATTTCAAGGTTGGGAGGAAAACTAGTGAGCAGGTCTAGTGATAGACCAAATCTGGAAGACGACATGAACCAGATAAGTGAAAACTCTTGCATTCGTAAGGATATGACATATACCTCTATAGAAATTTACGTTTGAAGTTTGCTAACAGATAGTAGCAATGGATTAGTTAATTTATGGAAATTTGTATGTAAATTATTTTATATATCTAAATCAAAAGTAGATTACTTCGTTAGCACTTAGTGAGTAGCATAGTGAAATTACAATGGAAAAAACTGAAAGACTAACAATGCTTATCTTTTATAGTCAGTGAATAGTATAAGATTACAATGGAATAAAAAATGAAAAACTGACAATGCTTATCATTTGTACTAAGTAGATAGAATAGTTAAGATTACAATGGAAATAGAACTGAAATCTGACAATACTTATCAATGTATTCAGTATAGTTATAATTGCAGTGGAAAACTGAAAATTGACAAACACATAACATTTATACCCTGTGAAGAATATTATGGAAAACTAGAAATACTGACAGCATCGAGATATACATATAAATCATAGCGAAAGCCCATATACTTTGGAGCGAAAATTTAGTTAGGAGTTCCACTTCATATATATTTAATCATATAAGTCTTGTAGGCCAAATCAATACTGTAATGAAGCAAAACCCTGAACTAGGGTAAGAAGACAGTTGAAGACTAATAATCATTTAACGTTGTAATATATATGAGAACAAGAAACAAATTTAGAGAGTCACAGAATCATCAAGATTTCTGAAAAGATTACACAGCCGAAAGAGATTTAAGAATACTTATGGATGAGATAATCCATACTATACCCTCGCGGGACAGATTCAGTTAATATACCAACTCATTTAATAAACCACAGATAAATGAGATAATTACAATCTTATCTAGAAACACAGAATTACAGATTTTCTATTCCTCTCAGTAAAAATAACTAGTAACTACGAAAAATTCACAGTGCCAAAAATGTTACAGGATAAGGGTATGACAACATCCATAGCTGACCATATAAGAGTAAACATCACAGTGGTGTGAGGCCACTCTAATCCCATGAAAACAATGGAGTTGGGTCGATTCTTCGGACCCCATAACTCTTAAACTCTATAAAACATATACCGCCCATAGGGCCAAATATAATACCAGACAGTAAAGACAAGCTCCGATAAATTAATAGTTTGTAAATAGAGTCCTCCTCTGAGGCTCTCAGACCCGAAAAATCTCTCAGCAGAAGAACAAAAGAAAGATCTAAGTACCCAGTGGTGGGAGGGTTCTGTCATTACCACACATAGAGGACTGAATGAGGTTTTCCTCAGCCCATCGCCCAAATATTCATCACTTGTGAAACCCTCCATCCATACTGGAGGGGAAACCAAATCAAAAAACATTTATTATAAGCTGAAATGAATTAAAAATGTGTCAGAAGGGGAATATCAATCACACTTACCCAATGGTAGCCACTGGTGGAAACCCTCTCCGCGGATTTCTGAAACCAGAATCCAAATAAGTTAACAGAGGAGCCACAAACAAGCAGGACTCATGCCATGTTGATAGGGAACGAATATAGTAAACAAGAAAAACCCCAGCGACAAACAAAATAACTGGAAAAACCTGTGCATAACAAGGATCATTTGGTAGAGTAGGTGGTATTCCTTCCCTAGAGAAACACAATGAATGAACAACGTCAATACGCCACATGCATAGAACCCCAAGTTTCACCTTTGTCGTCTGATCCAAGCCACAACCGTGGACCGTCGATGAGGAGTCGATCCCGAGGACAACGATGGAGCTGTACAACAACGAAGACTCCAGACCACCACTTAGGCCGATAAACAACCAGAGAAATTAAATACGGACACAGAAGGATGAGTGGTATAGCCGGAGCAATTCAATAGACATGTAGAGGGCCAAATGGAGAAAAAATATAGGCTCAGTGGTCGAAATTCATTAAAGAATGACATTAAATTGTAAGTTGAGGCTTAGTCCCGCTTTAATTAATACAAATCACAACATAAACCTCGAGGTTGGTAAGTGGGCTTGTTGGCTTGTGTAACAAAACTATCCACCGTTAGGTTACCCTAAAATTATTAGCCGCAAGATTACATGCCTGTATTATGGTTTGACCAAATAATCATGTAATA
Source organism: Pinus taeda (assembly GCA_000404065.3). Taxonomy (NCBI): domain Eukaryota; kingdom Viridiplantae; phylum Streptophyta; class Pinopsida; order Pinales; family Pinaceae; genus Pinus; species Pinus taeda. The sequence goes on along the minus strand of APFE030293688.1, from coordinate 50,584 downwards.
ATAATAAAGAAATGTCAATTGTCTAAAGTTATGTTGCTGTCATAGGCATAGATTCTCCATGGTAAATATTTTCAGTTTAATATATGGTAAAATATTTGAATTTTTTGTTTATTAAGATTATTTTAACACGTGGATGTGTGAAAATTCCCTGTTCCATCTCTCTATCTCTTAGATATGATCCCATTGTATTGTATTTAAGAAAGTATCTAAATTAAAAAAAAACATGATTGGTGGTAAACTATTAAACCTATATTTTGGATCAATCATGTTAAAGAAAATACAATAGAATCATGCACTATCTTTCCTCTATCATTGTTAATCACTTTTCTTAGTTAAGATGCATCTATCGTGGTTCTTTATAATATTATTTATATTATATAAATTTAACAGATGTATATATAAAATTATTCCCATTTTTTAATTTATTAAAACCTTCATTTAATCTCTATGGGAATATTGTTAGTAGTCGTGAGGATGGAGGGTTTAGATATACCTCAAAAGTAATTATAACCCTTTTTCTCTTAGATTTAATTAAAAAATGTTAGAAAATTAAATTAAAATAAACTATTTGTAAAATATTTTGATTTTGAAATAAGTTATGTTTTTTGGGCATGTGGTATTGATAAGTCATGATATTGGCTCATAATATTGTAATATAATAATTAAAAGCCTAGAATCATAACATAATAATCAAAAGTCTAGATTACCCATCGTAATGATAAACCATGGTAGTATCCCTTGGTATTATCATTTTCTTCCCTCCTCCCCATCTCTATCTTTCTCTTGTGAGTATTGGTCCATGGTATTGTAAAAAACCTACTTAGAAGTTAATACTATCCATAGTAAATATTCATGATTAAAAATAATGTCATATTGTAAATATTAAGTTTTTATCGTTTTATTAATTAAATTTATAGATGGAACACATCTATATTAATCATTACAAATATATTTATTACAATTGAGCCGACATTAAAAATGTTTACTTACATTGCATTTCTTACATTCCATCTACACATGTGACCTATACTGTGTTGTAGAGCAACTCGGTGCAAAAAGTAAATCGGGTGAAGGGATATATTACAAAAAATATAATATTACAAATTTATATGTTACCTAATATTTATAACCACTCTCACCTAAGAAATAAATCGGGTGAAGGGATATATTACAAAAAATATAATATTACAAATTCATATGTTACCAAATATTTATAACCACCCTCACCTAATAAATAGTGGGGAGGAGGGGGGTAAGTTTATTTCATGTCACACCCCACCTAAATATTACATTCTACTCAATATTTCCCCTCACTCCTACTAATTTTATAGTTGATTTTGTTTACTTTTAAATTACAAATATAAAGAGAAATTACAATAAGAAGTGGAGAAATTACAATAAGAAGTGGACGATTGAGGGGAAATATTGGGTAAAATGTAATATTATAGTATTATATTTTATTTAATATAACTCAGTAAAAAGTGGATGAAGGTAGGAAAGCATATTAGATAAAATGTAATAATTACATTTTTCCTAATATTTCCCCACCTCTCTAGACAAATGCCCAGAGCCAACATATCCATAAAAATGTTTTACATTTACCGGAAAGTTTTACCTTTATAGGATACATGGATTCAAGGCCATCATTTTCTACAACCAATTATGTATCTAAATATAACATAAAACTAACATGAATCTATGGTAGTTTAATCCCCCCATAAATATATTATATTCCAGAGGAATTCCATGACTCAATACCATGGATTTTTAAAACCATGGGTCAATACCATGAGTCATTTTTATTTTTTTTATTATTTAATTTTTATAGGATTATTTTTTATTTTTATTTTATTTTGTTATTTTAATTTTATTTTCACCAAGTTACAATGTTTACATTACATTAAGTTACACAGAGCTACCATATTTTAATTTTATTTTGACCTAGTCAAAATGTTAACATTATATTACTTTAATTTACACATTTCTAGCATAATATAGACATAAATTACATTTATCCCTCATACTAAAAAGTATTTCTTTTTAAATTACTTTTTCTTTTTAATTTTATTTTGACCTAGTCAAAATGTTAACATTATATTACTTTAATTTACACATTTCTAGCATAATATAGACATAAATTACATTTATCCCTCATACTAAAAAGTATTTCTTTTTAAATTACTTTTTCTCATTATATAAAGTTTGATGTAAAATAAAAGTGAAAACTCAAGTATTTAAAAATGGCTAACATTGATTTTTAAAGTAACCTTATTAAAATTTTTTATGTAACTTTACGCACAACATCTCTTGCTTACACATATATTAAATTAACCTCAGATATCATGCATATACACAACATCTCTTGCATATACATATATTAAAGTAACCTTATGTTATAGACATTTTTGGGCACTTCAACCCCAATCACAAATGTCCATAAACTGAGGGCTCTTAAGTCCCTAAAATGGTTGCTTCACTGCCTAAAGGAACAAGGTCAACTGATTACATCATCTCCCAGAAGTTCTCCACTGAAAACTGCTCATAAATGGTCAAAACTGGGCCATACTGAAAGCTCCATGCAGAGGGTGCAATGCATATCACCTTCCCAATGTACAGGGTGCGATGCATACTGATTTCTCCTCTATAGGGTGCGATGGTTGGGAATGGACAAATGACAGGGACAAAACGCGAGGTGGAAGATCATTTTCGACCAGGGATGAGTAAGGATCATCATTCTCCAAGTGGAAGCAGGAACTATCAGAGAGAGGACACTAATCAAGACCCCATAAGATGACTCACCTCCCTATAATCATCTATATATGGATCCCTCATCACAGAGATCCAGAGGCTGGAAATTTGTATCTTATAGAGAAGTGTTGTTGGTTTTTTGGTGTACATTCATAGTGTTGGGTGATCTAAGCTTTACTTGAGGTGAAGAAGGGCTTTCTAGCTGGAGGATGATGCTAGGTCAAAGCTGCTCATGGTTGTAATCCTTTTCTACTTTTTATCTGAATAAAGCTATTCTTGTTTCCTTCCATGTTCTGGTGTACTTGTTTATATATGCTTGTATATGGTTAATGTACATCTGATCCTGCATTATTTATGAATTTAGATCTTTGTTTCTTGCATAGTATTATGTTGCTGTGATTCTATAGGTCCTTTTGAAGCTGAGCAAACAAAGAGCGAGCGGCAAAACTCTATCAAGAAGGAGAGGGAATCGAGCGCAAGAATCAGGTTGGCCCTCTTGGTTCTCCTCTCATCTATTTTCATAAAAGGAATCAATAGTAGACTTTGATAGTTTGTTTCTAAGATAGCCAATCATCTTAGTGGGAATAGCAGCATCCGTGTGGACACTATTCCCGTATAACAAAATGGCGACTCCACTGGGGACTGACTAGATTACTTGTTAGCCTATCTATCCTTGTTTCTTTTATAAACATACAGACGGAGCCTGAAGTCAAGCTAGCTAGCCTTCAAACTGCATTTGTCATAAAAATACAAAGTAGATCAATGCTGCTTCAGTCAATCTCCGAGTTTTTGTTTATAAATTAAACAATAGATCTGCAAGCAATCTAATTTCCCTGAGTGGTGGCTTTAGTAACCTCTTAAATCACTCCTGTGTTTTTACATACATTTATGTGTACTTATTTAGCTTAAACACCTGAACTAAATTGCAAACTGTGAATGAAATATCGTTCAAAGTCTCGCACTGTAACCATCCCACCCTGCCTTCAAGGCAGCCTGTATGCATCGCACTTCCCGAATGGAGTAGGTGCGCTGCATACTGATTTCACTGTGTAATAGGTGTGATGGTCAGGGAGGACTGATTTTACTCTCCGAATGTGGATTTTTCTCATTGTTTTCAATCTTATTCAAGAGTTTTTGCTATCTGTAATCAATGTGCTTCTGTGAATACCCCCTTCTCTAGCATTATTCCGCCTCCTTAGTGCAAAGAACTCTAAACGTTTTTTTTATGTATTATGCGTCGTTTTAGTTCTCTTTTGCAAAAAGTAACATAGTCAAACTGTCGTCTCTAGATCTGAAAGTGTCGTAGCTATCGTTTTCAGTTTTAGAAAACAATCCCATTGTTTTAGATAGTTGATTATACAGTTACTATTGCATAAGATTTGATTTACTAGTTTTAAAGTGTCGAAAAGCAATTTCCATTTC
>APFE030293688.1:14062-39892 GCA_000404065.3 Pinus taeda | reverse complement strand
TCATCTATTTTCATAAAAGGAACCAATAGTAGACTTTTATTGTTTGTTTCTAAGATAGCCACCCATCTTAGTGGGAATAGCAGCATCCGTGTGGACACTATTCCCGTATAACAATTTTACATCTATTTTTAGCCCCTGCAGTGTATATTTTACGGGCGGCATTGCCGCCCCATTACGAACTGGGTCCAATGTGATGATACCTTTGAATACAGAAGATAATCAGGCTCCACACCCAACAATGGGACCTCTTTTCTCTTCTCTTTTTCATGTGATGTGTTTCCCTCATGACTATTAACCAACTTTCGTCCATTGGTTCTAATTTGGCTCCCAATCAACTATATTCCCTAAATTGTCCTTATATGCAACTAGTATCTCCCCCACCAAAGGTTAATTATGCGGCAACCTGTTCCATGTCCGTGTCTACTGCTAATATAGTAAGTGATGTAGTGCATCATTTACTAGGGGCATTGAGTTTGATATTTCCATTAGATCCCTTGATATTTATCTGTTCCATAATGTTGTTCTCCCATTTGATGAGAACCTCTTGGAAGCCATGGTCTCTTGGAGGCCATGCTCTAATTTCAGAGTAGAGTTCCTTGTCTTGTGTCAATATCCTTAAACAAAATGAAACAAGGTATTGGAGCAGAGTTCCTTGTCTTGTGTCAAGCTACTTAAAAAAAAATTGAAACAAGGTATTGGAGAAGAGTTCCTTTTCTTGTGTAAATCTTCTTAAAAAATGAAACAAGGTGTCAGAGTAGAGTTCCTTGTCTTGTGTCAAGCTATTTAAAAAATGAAACAAGGCCCTCAGAGCAGAGTTCCTTTTCTTGTGTCAAGCTCTTTAAAAATTGAAACAAGGTTCCCTGAGCTGATTTCCTTGCCTTGTGTCAAGCTCATTAAAAAATGAAACAAGTTGTCACGAGCATAGTTATTTTCCTGTGTCAAGATCTTAAAAAATATGAAACAAATACCCTTCAAATTAGAGTCTTTGATTAGATCTTGTAAATTCCTAGTTGAGTCTTTCACTTGATCTCGTAAATGAACCTTCATTCCATCCACCTGTTAGTACCCAATAGTCTACTTAGGTGTATTAAATGAAGTTTGGGGGGCATGTACCTCGAATTGAGTAATTATGCTGGGGGAATGCAAACTTATTTCAAGAATAGTTTTTCCTCTATTTGAAGCTTGTGTAAAAATGAAACCAATTCCAAGCATAGTTTCCCATGTTTCAAGCTTATGTAAAAATGAAACAATCCCCATTTTATCCCTCGTGATTTCCATTTTTATCAGCTTGTTTTTTCCAGATGAGCCTTGGCTTTCTCATTCCAATGCCACCATCATCTTAGCCAATCACATACTTTCACTTGGTTTTTTTTCCCTTTCCTGAGGAACCACTGCGATGAGTGGTCTTATTTTCTAGCCTCTTGACCTCTACGTGTTTTGAGTAGTTCCATCATGACTGGAAGCAGTTGCTACCCTTTATACCACTCATTCCTCCACGAGGAGTTCTCTTTCAGTGCTTTTCAGACTCCCAAAATCTAAAAAGATTGCCAAGCACTTGCTTTTTCAAACTCTTAAAAGTAAATGAAAATACGTCTACTCAATATAAGTTTAACCCTTTTGTGAATTGAGATAAACTAACTACGAAAAAGGAATACCTTAGTCGAATATGTCTAAGAGGTTCTCTTGGGTATTATTTTCTACCTTTTCAGACCTAAGGGACTACCTACAAAAGGGACATCTGGAGTGTTCTTTTTCGCCTCTTTTTCAAACTCTCTAAACATGAAAAAGATGTTGAGTTTTATCCTCGATGGGCTCGTAAAAACATAAAACAACGATGGACTCGTCGATCATGACGGGGATGAGCTACTCCTTCTCATGGTTCGTTAAATATACTCGGAGGGATTCATCTGAAGGATGAACGTACAAATCAAGCATATATTGTCCTCCTCAAGCTTGTTAAAAAATAAAGAGGTATTGACAAGTATGGTTGGGGAAATTGGGAAAACAAGGGATTCCATTTTTTTAATGGCAGCGAGTCGCTCTTAAACATGAAACTCTGTAACTGCATCTCTATGGTTTTTGGGTTCAGTAATCTGCTTGTCTTTTGGTTATCATACCATTTTTAGAGCCTTGATTTCGGTTTTGGGTCAATGCTTTCAACTCCACTCAGTGTCGCCGGTGTGTTCAAGAGATGTCCCTCAGTTGATCTCTGCTACAATACTCTTAATCCTTCATTTCATGTCCGTCTTTCCCAATCTAGTTCCATATCAACATCATTCTGATCATCTTGTCTCAATCATGATGCCCTTTCGTGTTGTTGATGGGGGATTCATAAAGGCCCTCCTGCAATGGGTCGCTTCTGGTCAACATCAACACATCATCCAGGAAGTTGACTTAGGAACACCCTTTGGTACCTTAGTTATTTCATACATCAATGGTATGTTTCCTCGCTCTTGATGATAGGTTTACATAAATGGCCTTTGGCTGAAATATTCTGTTTGGTGTTTGAAATCAACTCATTTATTCACACCATATGGATTGTACTTGAGTACCTTGAGAGTCATTAAAATCATCAATGACTTACATCATTGGCTGTAATCAGATGGTGTCAACCATGTTTGACTCCATATCATTGCTTCACATGGCTAGACTCGTACATTGGTTGGTCATGTGAATAAGATAGAAGACCCCGGATCTAGTTTCATCCATCCGGGCTACGATTTCAGGATTATACAAACATCACAATGTATGATGGTTGTGATCATATAGACAATCATCTAGGCATGGCTCCACTAGTTGCATCTGTGGACGCGTCTTTTGATCATTGCACATGTTATGTTAACTTATGAGCTGAGTATGGGTATGCCTTCCTCAACAAACACATATGTCATGTTGTAAATGTATCGTAACAAATGAAGCTCGTCGGTTGTCCTTGATCCCTACTTGTCACAAGGTAAAGCACTTTAGTCATCAATCATCATCTCTAACTTTGCGTGTTAGGGGGCATTCTATTATAGGCCATTTTGTCACATCTTATCAGTGAGCCTCCTAATGGGATTAATCAACATATTATTCCATTTTGTCACCATATTGCACAAAGCCCTAAGCATGTTCCATTCATCCCCCAGAGTTGCAGCCCTAAACTTCTTCATCTGAGCCATTTTGAGGACCCATGCTCCCTGTAAGCCTACTAGGGTGTGTTCACTAGCAAGTTCCTCCGTTATGGTCTACGTTGGTCACCAGCAGGTTGCCCCCCTTTTTCACCTGCCTTGGTTCTATAAATTTGGGAGAATGATTGGGATTTCAGAAGCTTCCCCTTCTAGGAGTTTCCAGAAGTTGTTTCAACTACTTACCTTGGAAAAAACATTCAGATCCTATCCTTCCATACTTTGCAGTTTTGACCACTTATTCTTTGATCTTATCCCTCCATCAAAGGTGGGTCTCTTCTTGGGTGTGGAGCATGAATATCTTCTTTATTTAGAGGTATCGCTGCATTGGACCCTGGTTCGTAATGTGGCAGCAATGCTGCCGGTAAATGTGCACTGCCAAGGGGGTCTGGGGGGGTGACGACGATTATTTCGAGCCCCCTTGGCGGGGGATCGGGGGCAGCAACCCCGAAATTAAAAATAGATGTAAAATTTCCTTCTAAAATGTTGCAATTTCGCAGTCAATCTGGGTCATTCATTAGGCAGAGATCTCATGTAGAAGTTATGTTTAATTTAGTGTTTTTTTCCCTAGAAGGCAACCCCCCACTATATATGAGGGAATTTTATTGCGTCTATGTAGATCTGTATTCTTAGTGAGAAAGAGAGAGGAGATTGTGTGAAAGCTAAGAGGGAATTACAATGGATCTATTGTAGGTTGTATCTCTTCATTTTGCTGGATAATATAAAAGGAAGGACTGGTTGTTTCTTCGTGGATGTAGCCCAAATTGGGTTAACCACATATATTTGTGACTCTCTTGTTTTAAGCGTTTTCTGTGTTTAAATTTTTGTGATATATTTTATGTGTTCCATTTTGTTTTCTATGTTTAAATTTCTGTAATATATTTTATGTGTTCCATTGCATTTTCTGTGTTTAAATTTCTATAATATATTTTATGTGTTCCATTATTCTATAATATATAATTTTCTAACATCTCTTACCCCATTGGTAATTGGATAATAAATCCCAACTTACCTGATCCAGATTTAAACAGGAACACAATAAAGTACAAAAATAAACACAAATACAGAGATACAACATAAATACTACTTCATTTCATCAATTGAGAATACTGAAATATGCCTACAAATAGAAATGGAAATAAACTAGCTCGAGCGATGGTAGCTTATCTCTGAGAAGAGATGTGGTGGCTACATGCCTCTGAACTCCTTACAATGAGGTTCAAGGACATTTTTATTATTGAACAATAAGAGAAAACCCTAAACAACCAAAACCCTAACCCGGGGATATGTAACACTAAGAGCTTATGGGCACTGTTGGGGTGAGTTGGACAACCAACTTCTCGGGATCGCGACTTGGTCATATTATCTCCGTTTGACGCGCATGATGACCGTTGGAAAGATCTCTCCAAGGACTACGATGGAAAATATTTTTTTTGCCAACATATTGCTAGGTGGTAGATTTTCGAAAAAAACGTCGTTTAGGGCCTCAAAATGGCTCCGGAAGTTTAGGACCCAAAAAAACTGCCAAAGATAGTAAATTGTGCTACAATTAAGGAAACTAAAAAATCGAAAGAAGCAATGGTGGGGGTCCATGTGGAATTAGCGGGTGGCCACCAATATCCACATGGATCATTCTTCCCCCCTTAGGAAGCAATGGTCCCCATTGCATTGAGTTCCTCCATGAGATGAGGAAACTTCTACTGAACTTGGTCCCTAGTGAGCTACTTTCCCTGGTGAAGGAAGTGGCCTGCTTTGACAGCTCAATATAGTTGGATCTTTTGCTGGCGAGTGTACTTGACTGATCTAAAATGAGGGTTTAACATCTTGTTATACTTACAAGAACCTCCCATTCCAAAGCTTAACAAATATATGATCTAGCTTATGTTGACAATTGCAGAATTAAGTACTTGAACAGGTGTATGTCTTTGTTTGTTTTTAACTGTTTTAGTGCTTTAAGTGTTTCCGCTGATATAAAACACCTATAACAATAATATAATACAAAAAATAAGCAACACACACATAACAAAAAATTTAATCTAGGAGTTCACCCTAATATCATGGGCTACGTCTCCTTGAGCTCTTGTCAACTTGACCTGGCTCTTTGGGATTATAGTAAAGCTTCTTTTAAAAGTTCCACACTTAACTCCAAAGGTTACTGAACTGAACCAATGGGCTTAGAATACCATCTATATCCCTGGCTATCTTCACTCTAGAAACAGGTCTAAGCTTCCTTGGACTTGATTCCTTCAATCAATGCTCTGAGCTATCTTGAGATTCTTGATGGCACTAACTCCCTCAGAACTCTTCAACTGTCTCTAGAACTTCTTGTTTTGTCTGCACCACATATCAGACACCTACAATAGACTGGTCATTTGATCATTTGCTGTCTGAAACTTACCTATAGCTTCTTGGCCCTTAGAAGTCCCCAAATGCTTCTGAAAATCCCTGCAATGGATTCAGAAGGTCCTTTACAGTCAGAATTTACTATTGAATCACTGAGAATGAGTATTGGTAGCTCCTACAACTGCCTCCAACCTCTAGTGGCTTCTAAGCTCCAAATCAATCTTCCTGGATGAAATTATCCATGAAAATGACTTCCCCAGCTTCTCTAGACTATCCCATCGGATTCAGAAGGCTCTAATTAGCCCAGTGATCCTCTTGTTCCACTCTCACTGCTTCTCGAATTCACTTCTATTTCCTCTGTTTTTCTGTATTCTCTGGATTCTCCATTAAAACTGCTCTTTGAGTGCTTTTATGTGATATCTCCACCAATATTGGTGACTGCACTTGACTCCAACTAAAATTATCATATCCACTAAACTATAGCCACTCTGCCAGGCTGACCATTGGAGGTAGCCATTAGCGTTACCGTAACTTTTGGGCGCACATATGTGCGGTATAATCCTGGCGGTTAGGGATAATCCTCCATAGAGCTTGTAATCAGGTTAGCTCTCAACCATTGATCTATCCCATCCATCCAATGGCTATCGCGTCGTCTGCTGGCCAACTAGCCCGGATGATCTCCACCGTTGATGTGACCCCGCTCAATCCAATGGACATCGCGCAATCTCGTGCAGATTTCTGCACGATCGATATCAAATAGAGGGCGTGCGAGAAAAATAGTTTTTCCTTACTACGTGTCGACCACTGAGTGGAATCACATGCTTTCAGTAGAATAATGCTTCCAGCCTTTCGCCCGTGCAAGAAACCATTTACTGTCTTTCCAAGACCACCCACATGCTTAATTCATATTTTAAGAAAAAGGTGCTTAATAAAGGTTTTAGCACTTAAAGCCAACATTAACCCTTTTAACACTAATTCATGTAGAGGAAGCTTAATAAAGGTTTTATCATTTAAAGCCAATATTAATCTTTTAACCTTTTAACTGGTGATCATGTGAACTGCAACCGCATGTACATTGTTTGCAACCTTATTCTTTAACCACGGTTAAGGTCCTTGATCAATATCTGATCACACCTCCCCATTGAGAATCTTTTGGCCCCAAAATACTGATATACTGATCTATACAGTAGATGAGAGTACCAACACCCTCTTCTTTCAGTCTCCGTACACTTTCCTTGTATGGCTAGTGTCTGAACCAAAACTCAATGGTAGTCAACACTTTCCTTTCTAAATGCGCTTGTCCTCTTGTTAAGAATGGTTTTCGTTTACATTTTCTGTTAAGAAGTTTACAGAAGGTAGCTGAACATTGCTTCCTTGATCATTGATCCAAGGTGGCTCACACAAACATTCTGCTGACATATTGTCAAAAACAACATAATACAAGAAAACAACTTGATGGCATAAACCCTTGCTTCATCAAAAGAAACAAATTTCACACCATGTGAATCATCCTCATGTCTTTACATCTTGTATACAAATGATCGAATGAATAACAAGCTGACAACAAACATGCCTTTTCAAACAACTGACTCTTCAAGTCAAGCACACATAAAAAGAACTTAATGATTCTTTTTCAAAGTAGAAAGAATTCCACCTCTTGTGAAACACATCATCATTGTCTCATTTTTCAATCTTGGAGACCAAATCAAATTTTTCCAAGTCAATATGACATTACATGCATGTTTTAAACAAAGTGATCAATCATCAAGTCAATTACACATATATGTTCAAATACAAGGAAATCATCAACATCCCTGTGTTCATACATACTATTCTCATGTATGTATTCCATTCTTCAACTTTCTCTTAAGCACAATCAATAGTACAAGATCCTCAATCATATGTACATGTACTTACAAAGTTGAAATGAATATAATTTTACTGCACTAAAGCGAGTCTCATACTCAACTTTTTCCATTCACCTTTTTTGGTAAAACCTGCAACTTGCATTCCATTAGCAAAGAAATGCATCAAATCAAAAGACATGCAACCTTAATTGGATAAGAACTCTAACCATTTCTTACCAAACCATATCAAAGGTGCTTCCTTTGTCTACACATTGACATCAACATGTGAATCATCTTGCAGCACGTCAATTATGGAAATTTCATTTCCATTCTTGCCATTTTCTCTTCCCACCTTCTTCAAATTTTGTGGAAGCATTGTTGGATTCAGAGTCCAACACTTTGCAACAATATGTCCTTGCTTATGGCAGTAAGTGCAACACATGTGCATCTTCTTGATAGCATGATTTGCCTTGTCCAATGGACCTTTGGCTTCTTGCCTCCTTTTCTTCAAAAGTTTCCTGTATGTGGAAATTCTCTTCCAACATCTAGAAACATTATGGTTATCCAAACCACAAAAGGAACATGCAATTTTTTTCCAATTCTTATGTGGAAATTTATCATGCTTTACATAATCAAAATAAATATGATTGAAATCAGATTTATACCTTTCTCTTTCACCTTTGTTACCTTCATGAGGAGGTGAATCGAATGAAGAAGTGGCTCCCTTTGGAACACCATCAATCTCTTCGGTGCTTTTAGAGCTTTCATAACTCTCTTGTTAAAATGCATGTTTATGAACACCTTCTTCTTGCAAAGTATGTTTCAAACTATTGCATTCCTCAAGAATACAATCTTTACAAAGTTGAGGTTACCTTAAATGAAACTCCTTCTAGGAACTATTTCACTTGCCTTCACGGCCTCTTTGGAACTTTCTCCATAAGATTGTCCATAGCCAAGACCCAAATACTTAGGCCTTTCCTCAACCATTATTGGCTCAACAATGCCCCATGCATGTTTTCCCAACCCTTTTCCTTCATATCCCATTTTTGACATCAACTTGGACCCTATGCCTCTTGTATGTTTTTCAAAAGAACCAACATAAACATTTTTATAGGAAATTGAAGACAAACTAGGATTGTTTACCTCTTCTTCAAGATGATACTTGACTAAGGATTCTTTGGCAAAAAATAGTTGTGTCTCCATCTCATGCATCCTTTCCAAGATCATATTTGTAATATGAAGTTGGTTCTCCATTTCCTGCAATTTTTCAGAAATCAACTGCTTCTCTTCCTTCATGGAATTAACCCGCTCTCAAAGTTTGGTTCTCTTCCTTTCATCCTCATACATTTCTCTCACCATATCCATCATGATGAACAAGTCTTACTTCAGGCCTTCATCAAAGAATCTTGTGAAGGAGGAGGATTTTGAGAACTCACTTGTAGAAGTTGTCATCATAGAAATAAACAAAAGAACTTCAACAAAATTCACAAAGAGCTTATTCAAGCAGCCTTTTGCAAACAAACCTTCTTGTGTTTTAAGGATTGCCTTGAGGTCCTTGGGGTAAGGAGAATTCCTTCAGCCGTTTTTCCTTCTTGTCCTGTCCTGGACTTAGCTATCTGTAGCTTTCCCTTCACCTTTGCAAACTCAAGCAATAATTAGTTTACAAACAATCAAACAGTCAAACCCTTTGTACTGTTTAAACACCTATCAAGTCAAACAAGCAATCTATTGCTCTGTCTATCAAGTAATCATGCTATATCAATCAAGCAGCTAGCTCTGATACCACCTGATTTGAAATGAGGGTTTAACATCTTGTTATACTTAAAAGAACCTCCCATTCCAAAGCTTAACAAATATATGATCTAGCTTATGTTGACAATTGCATAATTAAGTACTAGAATAGGTGTATGTCTTTGTTTGTTTTTAACTATTTTAGCGCTTTAAGTGTTTCTGCTGATATAAAACACATATAATAATAATATAATGCAACAAATAAGAAACACACACATAACAACAAATTTAATCTAGGAGTTCACCCTAATATCATGGGCTACGTCTCCTTGAGCTCTTGTCAACTTGGCTCTTTGGGATTATGGTAAAGCTTCTTTTACAAGTTTCACACTTAACTCCAAAGGTTACTGAACTGAACCAATGGGCTTAGAATACCATATATATCCTTGGCTATTCTCAAATAGATCTAATCTTCCTTCGACTTGATTCCTTCAATCAGTGCTCCGAGCTATCGTGAGCTTCTTGATGGCACTAACTCCCTCAGAATTCTTCAACTGTCTCTCGAACTTCTTCTTCTGTCTCCAACACATATTAGACACCTATAACAGACTGATCATTTGATCATTTGAAATCTGAAACTTCCCTGTATATTATTGGCCCTTAGAAGTCCCCAAATGCTTCGATAAATCCTTGCAATGGATTCAGAAGGTCCTTTATAGTTAGAATTGACTATTGGATCACTGAGAATGAGTATTGGTAGCTCCAACAACTGCCTCCAACCTATGGTGGCTTCTGAGCTCCAAATCAATCTTCCTGGATGAAATTATCCATGAAGATGACTTCCCAAGCTTCTCTGGACTATCCCATAGAATTCAGAAGGCTCTAATTAGCCTAGCGAGCCTCTTGTTCCACTCTCACTGCTTCTCGGATTCTCTTCTGTTTCCTATGTTTTTCCTCTATTTTTCTGTGTTCTCTAGATTCTCCATTAAAACTACTCTTTGAGTGATTTTATACGATATATCCACCAATATTGGCGACTTCACTTGACTCCAACTAAACTAGCATATCTGCTAAACTTCACCCACTTCACGAGGCTTACCGTCGGAGGTAGCCTTTACCATTACCGTAATTGTTCGACGCATATATGTGCAGTATAATCCCGACAGTTAGGGATAATCCTCCATAGAGATTGTGATCAGGTTAACTCTCAACCATTGATCTATCCCATCCATCCAATGAATTTCATGTCGTCTACTAGCCAATTAGCCTGGACGATCTCCACCGCTGATGTGACTTCGCTTGATCCAATGGACATCACGCAATCTCGCGTAGATTTCTACACGACTGATATCAAATTGAGGGCACACGAGAAAAGAAGGTTTTCCCTTCTACATGTCTACCACTAAGTGGAATCACGTGCTTTCGGTAGAATACCGCTTCCAGCCTTTCGCCCGCACGAGAAACCGTTTATTGTCTTTCCAAGACCACCCACGTGCTTAATTCATATTTTAGGAAAAAAGCGCTTAATAAAGGTTTTAGCGCTTAAATCCAATATTAAATTTTTAAACGCTAATTTCCAATGCATATTTATTAGTTACAATGAGGCTCGAAGGTCTATTTATTGTTGAAAAACAATAGAAAACCCTAAACATCCAAAAACCTAACCCTAGAAGATGAAACACCAAGTTGTGGGCCCCGTTTGGGTAAATTGGTACATCAACTTCTCGACGTCATAACTTTGGCATACGATCTCCATTTGACGTGTACAATATCTCATTAGAAAGATCTATTTGATAACTCCAACTTTGGGAAGAGAAACATCAGTTCATGGACCCATGCTTCTCCTAGTTTTTGCAAAAAACGTCGTTTAGGGCCTCAAAACACTTCCGGAAGTTCAGGACCCAAAAAACTGCTAAAAATAGTAAACTATTCTACAAATATGGAAACTGAAAAGTTGAAAGAAACAATGGTGGGGGTCCAAGTGGAATTGGCTGGTGGCCACCAATATCCACCTAGATCATTCCTCCCCCCTTAGGAAGCAATGGTCCCCATTGCATTGAGTTCCTCCATGAGATGAGGAAACTTTTGCTGAACTTAGTCCTTGGTGAGCCACTTGCCCTGCTGAAGGAGTTGACCTACTTTGACAACTCGATACAATTGGATATTCTGCTGGCGAGTGTGCTTGATCTGTGTGTCCATGATTCGATCAGTTGCAACTTGTTCCATGTAATCTGGATTAACTCTATTGGTGTGAGCTGTTCTGCAATGTCGAATGTATCTAGTAATGGCAGAAAGTATGGCCGAAGGCAGTCCACATTGAACAGTGGGTGCAGGCCAAGGAATGGGGGAATGCTGAGCTTAAAAGCATTGTCTCCCACAGCCTTGGTAATGGTGTAAGGACCATATCTGAGTGGTTTTAGTTTCTAATAGGCTCCAGTAAGGCGTTATTTTTGCAAATGAAACCAGACTTTGTCGCCCACCTAAAACTTGTGTGGCACACGATGTTGGTCATGTCGTTGCTTGTACTTGGCATTTGATTTCTCCATAATGTCATGGACTTGCTTGCGAATATGTTGGATGTGCTCAATGAAGTTGTTTGCCTTATTTGTTTCAGACTGGACATGAGCTGAATCTACGTGAGTATCTGCAAATGGCAGGGCCACATCAATGGGACATAGTGGCTGGAATCCCAAGCCCACCTGAAAAGGGCTGTGGCCATTCGAGCTGTGGAGTGCCCGGTTATAGTTGTGCTGAACATAGGGTAGGCTCTCGTCCCATGTACGTGGATGCTTTGAGTTGTACATGCGCAGAATGTGTATGATCATCTTGTTGGCAACCTCTATCTGGCCATCAGTTTGAGGATGGAAGGCTGTGGACTTAGTGAGTTTGGTGTCCAACATCGACCAGAGACTAGACCAAAATGTACTGAGGAACCTGTTGTCTCGATTTGAGATGATAGACTGTGGGATCCCAAAAGTGTACCCACACTCATTCAAAGAAGAGTTTAGCATCTGCTGTGATATTCTTCTTGTAGGCTGCCATAATGGCCATCAGTCTTTGATCTTGTTATCTAGAGAAGAAGAAGAATATATTTTGGTAGCGTCTTTTTGTACTCAAGTTCTTTCGATGAAGAAAATTTTGCAAGATCTTCAAATCGAATTTAATGATCCTATTCCCATCTTCTATGATAACACCAATGCCATCAATATATTCAAGAATCCTATGATTCATTCTAAAACAAAGCACTTTCTGATCAAATATCACTTTGTTAGAGTGCAGGTCACTGAAAAGAATATCAAGCTTGAATATGTTGGCACAAAGGAACAAATTGCTGACATCTTTACCAAACCATTACCATGAGAATAATTTGAGTATCTTTGCAAAAAGCTTGGGATTTTCCCAAGTCCTCATTAGACTCTTTCTCTTATCTAACTAAGTAGAAAGGGGGAGAGGAGGTGTGTATAGGTCCACAAGATGACAGTTTGTCATGGGGAGTTACCATTTGCCATTGATGAAAAAGGAGGAGATAAGGTAGTAGGAAGAGTTGTCATGATCGCAGGGGGAGTACTTGTGTTTCCATCAAAGCCAAAGGGCGAGAGTGTTGATCAATGGTTGTCATTGATGTCAACCCAAGGAGCACCAGGGGCTACCCTGACCTTGCATGCACATTTTCACTTGAAAACTTACTCTATTCTGAGTCAAGAATCTTCTATATGTATTCTACTCGTTGATATGTTTCCATTGATATATGGCATGCCATGCAATTTTTCACAGTTTGAGAGAGATTCATGTTTGAAGTTAGTAAACCCAATTAGTGGGCTAAAACCCCATGGGGTTGTGGCATGGCACTCATAATTGGTTTTTGTCATTGAATAGTCAATATTTAATAATGTTTTAAGCTCCTAAAATCCATCCAACATTCACTTGTTGAAGCCCCTCTCAACTCAAGTAATTTCTATAAATTGTGACCCTCATATCCTCATGCAAGTACTTTTTAACAAATTATCTTGTGAGACAAACTTTGCAATTTTTCAGCCCTCATGAGCTTCTAATTTAGGATCTGTTGTAAGGATTTTAAGGTTTTGTTGAGTTCTGGTTAGGGTACAAAATTATGATCAAGTTTGAAGGTCTATTTTGAAGCAAGTTTATAGCTTTGGATTCTAGGATTTCGCTGCTTCAAATAGGTCATCATGGAATTTTCGCTATAAATTGTTTTCTACGAAGCTTCAGAAGTGGAAATTAAAATCCATTTGATCTGAAATCTTGATGAACCTTGTGTTTAAATTTCATATCTTGGTTCGATATGTTTTCTGAGATATGATCTGAGGAAGTTAGGGTTTTTTCACACTCCTGAATTCCATGTCAAAAAAGTGACCTCAGGAAAATCATCATAACATTATCTT
This sequence comes from Pinus taeda, assembly GCA_000404065.3. Taxonomy (NCBI): domain Eukaryota; kingdom Viridiplantae; phylum Streptophyta; class Pinopsida; order Pinales; family Pinaceae; genus Pinus; species Pinus taeda. Next base: position 26,401 of record APFE030293688.1, on the reverse strand, counting down.
TGAGCATTGGATTCAAATTTCATAAATAGTGATAGAAAGAGGATGACTTTTAGTTTGTTGGGTATCATTTTTAGGGTTGAAGGTCGAAACAGTGACACGTGGAAGTTCGTACAATTTTGCTCGACTGAACCAATAAATAATCAGGTCATCGTGGGAGATTGAGCATAACTCTTTCTTGAATAATCCAATCTTGATTAGAGCCATGCAATTGGAAATAGGACTGAGAGGGCTACCATTAGATGAAATTTCAGACCTTGGATATCTGAAATTACATAGATACAACAGATTCAATATCGAGCTCCTAGAAGGAAAGAAAAAGTATGCATTCAAGGATCACTGCAGTAAGGACCACACATCAACAGTCAAGGATAAGTCTGCTGCAACAAGGTATGCATGATTAGTGTTTGCATTCTAATTTTTAGTATCATCTTTGACATATGTTTTTTGAGGACAACGTAAGTATATTTTTTTCTATTTATTTTGTTCTTGCTTGTTAATGCATGTGCAGGAAGGATGACACTTTAGAACAACTCAGACACATACTAGAAGGTCATGCAATTCAAAAGTACCATTACTTGAAGCAATCACAACAATACCTCAACAACTACAAGTGATCTAAGAAGAAATGTCAAGTCAAGCGTCAAGTCTTGTAAAAAAACCAGTGCTGTAAAAGAGTCATCATTATAAATTTGTAAAAGAGTCATCATCATAAATTTGTAAAAGAGTCATCATTGAAATAGTCATTATTGTAAAAGAGCCAATCTGCCTAGAGTTGAAGAGGCATTTTTGGGAGGTATAGGAGCCATTTTTTGGATGATGTCATGGTTGGGTTACAGGTCATATTGTGATTGGTGTTTGGTCAAGTACAAGAAAATCATTGTAAATCATATTGTATCGTGGATCATTGTCCCTAGTATGGGAGTCCACACTCTTGTCTCATTTTTTATCATTATAGGGTGGTAGGGAGGTGCTAGGTAGGTGCATGAAGTTTCCTACAGGTTGGAGCCTGTGAACACTTCAGGGTGGTAGATTGGTCTAGGATGTTGGGCATCCATTCCGTTGACTACTGAAGAAACCAGGGCATTGGGGCGTCTTTCCAGTGGGAGCTGGAGAAGAACACTTTTACATAATTCCAGGAATTTGTAACTTTCATTTTAGTTGGGCTAATGATTAAATAATTTATTAGAAAATAATTCAGTGGTTTTTGATCTGGAGGGGGTTTTCCACCTAAAATTCTTGTGCCTATTGTGTTCTTTTGTTTATTGTTGTTACTGGATAAACATTAATAATAATTGAAGATTAACTAATGCTCTAAAAAGATTTAAAAGTGCTAATTAATAAGGAATACTAATTTAAAAGTGTTAATTACTAAGGAATACCGATTCAGCCACCCTCTCAGTATTTCCAACATATTCTACAGCCATGCTGACCAATTCACTGAGCCTAGAGGAATTATAGAAATACCGCCAAGGATCCTCCTCTGGCCAATGACATGCCCATGGATCCATAAGTATTACACCTTCACAATTTGGTTCTTTCACATGTAGTGGGGAACATACATATTAAAGCTCTTGGTGCCGGACCCAAACTTGTTGAAGTCTTCAGCCTCTCTATCTGCATTTTTCAAGGTACAAATATTGTACAACCCAATCTGCAAAGAAAGAGTAGGCTATGGAGCCTTCTTCCTCATATGAAGTCTTGTTGATAGCCCTATGGAGATGTGATATGCAACCTCATGCATGACCAACTTGTTTGTGGCAAACCTCAATAGCTCATGCAGAGGCTTCTCTGAGCCAAACATCCTGATGAAGGTGCCACCGAGTGAGGCATACCAATCTGCAATGTTAAGCAATACCTGCATCACTTCTTGGGACATGCAAGGTGGATCCCATTCAAATATCATCTTGTACAATAGGGAGATGAAGTGGTCAGATAACCTTGTCGTGTCTCCTTGGTAGCTGCACTCAGAGAGAAGTCTACAATAGACATTCACAACTTCCTATGATAGTGTCCATGTCCAACCCATGCCTGAGAACTGTTACTGGGCACATATTGCACCAAGTAGGTACGCGAACATAAATAATCTTGCTTGTCCATCCTTAGGCAGATTCTGGGTATTAGACACATGCACATTCAGCTAAAGAGCTAACATGTTCGACTAGTTTAGAGGCATTCCTTCATTTTCAATCTGATCTAACATAACAAACCTAGCTCCTCGAGAAGGTCCCCATTTTCTCTTGACCATACAAGCGACATTCGAAGATGATCAAGAGTTGGTAAGGCTTCATGAGTGAATTTATCTTGTAGACCTGATTGGTTGTTATCCTAAACTTTGATGGCTCTTTTACCCAAAGCTTCATGATGTCTCTAGTTTCTACATTGTTGTTGGGAGTGAATAACAGTGCATCCATGTAGTTCATCAGTTGTGGCAAGTGATACATCTGATGGTAGTTTTCTGTCGTAAAGGTGGAAAGTTGTGTCCCACTGGTATTACTCAATTTCATTGTCTCAGGATCGGTATGTGAGACAACCCAATGAATGATATCCATGCACGTGAAGGTGGGGTACCTTTATGCAACCCTATACAAGCTTGACTTGTGAATGTTGACATAGACTTGCCAATCTTCTAATTATTCCTTGAAACTACTTGCAAATATGTTCTATATTTCTTTCCATGTGATCTTCATGTCCTTCTCTACGAACAACTACGTGTCTGGACAGATGGGCAAGTTCATTAGCACTTGTTCAACCACATCTCCAGTGTTGATCTCTACAATGTTCTTTGATCCAACTCTCTTGGAAACGATGTTGCCTGTACTATTGAGAGACTGCTCAACAACTGATGTACCTAGAGACAGAGCGAACACTCATGAAAAGAAAATGTTAGTTTATAAACATAAATCACTTCAATGATCGATCATGCAACAAGCTAGGTGATTGTTGGGAAATATTGTGCAATATTGATTCTCAAAGGCTAGGAGACTATTATCTGGAACTACGCATTACGCAGTCACAACTGCCAATGAGACCTACTGTTGAATGGAACTACGCAGAGTTTAGTCTAGAGAGGCTAGTTTTAGGTTGGAACTACGTAATGCGCAGTTCGATCCGACTTTACTGCTAGCTGGGATTGCTCATTGCAAAATCCCAATGGGCAAGATTGGGCAATGTCTCCCAGAATTGCGCATATCACCACTGGAGGCTAGTGACAGGTAGCTTTTGCACAATTCTTGGAGCCAAGCTAGGGCCTTGAGATCTAGGAATGCGTAGTGCATGCCAAGAAAATCTAGATTTGAGCCAAGGAAACCGAAATCTTCCCAAGGGCAACTTGAAAACAAGTAGATCTAAATGCATGAGAAATGGATGGTACAGATAGGAGTGAATAGTCATGCATGCAATAAAAACTAATGTAGGACTCAGTCAAATGGATGAACAATGAAGCTAGGGGTGAGGGTTGCTGCAATGACGAATGTTAGTGCAAAAATAGTGTTATTCATGCGATGCTTAAGAAATATAATGAACAATTGAAACAAAAAGATGTAAAGTGACAGATAAATTCAAATGAAATCACAAGTACCTGAGCAGTGCAAGACAAACTGTTATGATATTAGGAGGGAGGCTCCAAAATGAAGCGAAGGCAAAATTTTAGAGGGTGGTTGTAGCTGCTAGAACATTGATGAGACACTGGTAGAACTCCAGCTCTCTGTATGGACCTTTTCTAGTGTAAATAGAGTCTAACTCCTCCAAAAGTATTGTTTGATTCTTTGATCGTCATGGATTCCTCACTAGCTTGAGTTAAAGATATAGTACCTACCATTCTCTTGATCGGTCAACACACATACCAAGCCAAGTCAATTAAGTTGTTTTGATTGGGGATGAGGGGTATATTGATGCAAAAGTAATGTATACTATAATAGTTTTAGTTTCATCTCTAGTGTTTCTTCGCTGCCAGCAGGCCTGGACAGTGTCGTGACGGAGTCACTTCAGGAATGCAAGCATCACTCCACTTTTGGCGAGCCTATAAAGTACCTTGATAGAGTTACTTGCTTCACCTCTCTACGCAAGAAGCATTTCTCTTATTTCGCTTTTTTTTTCATTTTTCATTTTTCATAGAACTGTGCATAGGCACTTATTTATTTCATGAGGCAAAAGAAGGATCCCAACTTATTGAGAGTAGAAGAGGTTGTCCCTCAGAGAATTATGTTATTATTATCTTCTCATCTTTTGCTTAATCGACTATTAATTAATCTTCTGTGTAAAATTTATGGCTAAGGTAACTAGAGGAGAGGGAAAAACAACAATGGCTTCTCGAATTTTAGTCACCAGTTCCTCAGCAGGCTCAATTATATCCTTAGTTATGGATTCAACAAGGTTTCTACCATCTTGGGTTCCCTTGGGAGGATCATCATTTGATTTTTGCTCCATATTTTCCCAAGGATATTGTACCTCTTCAGAAGGGGATGGTTCACGGATGGTTGTGATAGAGTCAACAAAGTGTTATTTAATATTTTTAGGCTCTTTTGAAGGATCCAAAATAGCAGTAGTGGAAAAATCGAGAGTAGAGGCTAGAGATATGGGTGATGTCATTTGTTCAGGAGAATCTTTACAACAACCTGTAGTAGCTTCAAGGTCCATTGAATTTGAAAATTTTTCCAACCCCTCTAAAACTTGGGTTGCCTCCATTTCATGTTCTTAAGGAGGGTCCTCCTCATGAGTTTGAGGTTCAATGCCTTCCAACAACTGTTCTGCAAGGTTCATGGAGTCCCATGATTTAGCCAACCTGGTTTACCTTCTTCTTTTTATGGGTAAGGAGACCAAGAGAGAAGCCATCCTCTTTCTTGTCCGTGTGAATTATCAAGAAGAAGGGGTCTTTGGAGTCCCTTCGACCATAAAATTCTCAGTTTCTTCAGCTTCTCCCAATTGCTTATCATCAACTAGATTTTTTTCGGGTTCTTCACTAGGTGATTCCTCTCTTGGTAAATTCTTTGGGATTCCCAAGCATTCCTCCAAATTTAACTCTAATTGGTTAAGGTTTTTGACAATTATTAATTTTATCATTCCTCACCAATGAAGGCTGATCCTTGGACCTTTTAAGTCTCACAACGGTTTCATGCAGAAGTGAACTCCAAAAATAAGGTAGGTTCAATGTTACTTTTTGTCTTAGTGCCACCTAGAACTTTAGTTTTCATCCTCTTACCACATCATAACGTCCATCACATGTGATATATATTTATACCACTCTTGCTAGTTCCTTCCATGGTTCCGACAATGAAGTATGGTTGCACCCCTTCTCTTTCCTTACCAATTCTTCCCCATGATTTACAAACCAAGATGTTGAGCTATGTAATGGAGTGTGCATCTCGAAAAATTTCTCACCTTCTGAAGGTAGGCCTGTTACTTCAGCTAGTGCTTATGCATTCACCTAAATTTCTTTGCCTTTAAATATCGTCATTCCATCATTCATATTCCTTATAAATTCTAAGGCCACTTCTCTATCAAAACCTTGCAACGGAAGCAAATATTATGACCATCCCATTGGATCCAAAATACTTCGTGCCTATTCTGAAACCTGCAGTTATACAGGTTCACTGCGTATTGAGTGACCACCCATTTTAGCTATGTATGTAAGGAGAAATCTTGGAAACAAACTAGAAACAACAATCTTAGCAAATCCAGGATCAGAAATACAATGCAATAGTAAAAACTTCAAAAGACCATAACATACAATGATTACTACAGATTTTATAAATATCTGTTATATTTTTAAAATTTTCAACCCTCCCCTTGAGGCAATTAAAGGTCTTCCTCAACCATTTAATATACATAATTTGGAAGATAATTGACATCACTTATGCATATAGAAATGCATTAATTTAGCATGTTGAATTAACCTCCAGCGAAAGGGAAATAATGGCAAGGCATGCGACTCTTTTATTTGAGGGGTTGATTGTGGATTGTGCTAACGAAATGAGATATTTGCGACACCCAAGGTATTAAAAGAATCATAAAAAAGCATGTGGAAAAGATCTTTGGGCTCTGATCATGGGTAAAATGGATTTTAATTGAAATATTTCCTTTAGAGGAAAAGGTAAAATAGATTTAAAGTAGATTTAATAATTCCACAATAGTTACATTCCTACTATGTAGAATAATAAGTAATTATTGATACACATTCATCATTACCACCTTCCAAGCGAAATAAATAAGCCCCTATAATAATTTAGTGATTTTCCTTTGTTATTGTTAAGGGAAAGTGATGAGCACCAGTATTGCAACAAGAATGCTGCAACTTCTTGGGCTACCAACTTTACTTTATCAACCTGGGGCTCATACAAAATTAGAGGTGACAATGTTGTATACACAACTAAATGTGATGGGTCTGCTCATTGTCACTACTAAGCTGGCGATAGACCACTAAGGTTTTTTCAAACTAGACTTCTATGGATTTAGAAGAAGCTTGATTATCAATGAGGGAAAGAGAAATCTACTCTAAGAGAAATCTTGTCTACTGCAGTAAGGAAAAAGACTGAAATCAAATGCTAAATCACACCATTTTTTAACTAACTGCTAATAGGCTATGCTTCAAAAGAATGCTAAGTTAACATGTATGCAATTCTATTGTACTAAGCATGCAAATTCAAAGCATCAAACATTCTACTACTGTGCATTTAAATGAATAAAATAATTCTATTTCTCTTTTTTGTCTTTTTTATATGAAAGTGTGAAAGCTAATCCCTTCTGGCAGGTGGCTTAGGGATGATGGTGAATTGTTAGAAGGTTGGGGAGACCTATAGGGGACCTTTTCTAGCTTCCTAGAGGCCTTTTCTTCAATTCGGCCTCAAAACATTCCACTACAGGTAAACCTATAGGATGTCCTAATGCGTTTTACACGATGTCCTGAAAACCTACAGGACCCCTTGGATTTCTATAGGATACAACCAAGAGCAAAAGGATGGGTGTGTAAGGTGATGGAAGGCTTGGGGAAGGTGGTTGGTGGATGGAATGAGGCAATGGATTGCCTAGGACCACTTCAACATTCAAAACCAAGGTTGGGATATGGTTGGATTTGCTCAACAAGCTTGGAGAAGTTTCCTTATGAAATGATGAAATTGGTGAGGGTTTTAGTGAAAGAAAAGAATGATCATGGATGGATGAAGTTGGAATTAGGTTTTTGACTGTGTATTATCTTTGTTCTTCTGAAACACCTGCACTGCATCAAACATTGACATTTACCCAAAAAATCATGTAAACAAGAAGAATTTCGATTATTTAAGGAAAGCAGAATTTCATGAGCTAGTTGCCTACGTCATGCATGAGGAGAACTTGCAGAATAATATGGAACATTGATGAGATCTAATGTAAGACTAAATATGGAAGGAATGATAACTAAATCCTACTCTTGCAAACTGATCAGATGTTGGCCTAAGTACAAAAAGCCCTAATTTCCATGAGAAAGTAGAATTCTATCTTTTTGGGGCTGCATAGGAGTTCTTTCCTCAAACCATGATCCCTGAAGGAAGGAGTGAGGCCAAAACCACCTATTGACAAATTTTTTATGTTCCTTTATCTCTTCTAAACTACTAATGAAGTAAAGCACAAATGGAAGCAAACTAATCAAATCTACACTACTTGCAATGAAATAATTTTAAAGACAATTCAATCATTAACCTATGAAACCAATCTAAGCATACAAATACAAGAAGAGGGGCCTTTACTGCTAGGGTTGGCCCCTAACCTAAGAGCTTCAACCCTCTGAGTTGACTCAGTTCTGGATCAAGGGAATGCTCATTCTCATTATCAAAATAGAAAATTACATAATAATGTCTTCCACAAGTCTTGAACTCGAAAATGGCTAGTGTTTTTACAGTAAAAATTCGAATCCTAATGAGGCTCTAGGCCTCTTTATTTATACAAATGAAGTCCCCATTGGCTTCCTTAAATCTAGGGAGGCTCAGCTCCCAAACGTGAGATAAACTAGCTCTTCAACTGTCACTTGCTTGACTTCCTTTTGATCTCCATGACTTGGTTGCTTGTACTCCAAGCTAGTGTGATTGACAGAGGAATATTCGAATGAGGAAGTAAATGAGGAGGATCTACATCCTAAAATCTCTCCTCCTTGTCTCATTTGAGTTTCAACCCTTAATTTGCCAAAACTCCATGGTTTTCTCTTGCAAACCTGCAATCAATGCACATTAGTCCACTAGGTATACTATCTCACTTTGACTCATCTCATTAAACAAAATACAATAAAAATATGTAATAAATTGTGAGAAGAGTTGATTTTACTAAGCTATGAGGTGGATTAAGGTCCATATAGTTACCCAATGATGAGGCTCATCATCAACCCCTACTGAAAGTGTTGCTCATCCTCTGAGCAACTCAATCAATATCCATATCTTTGATTGCTCTAGCAGCCTCCATGTCATCCCATGCTTCTACTGTAGTTTCCTCTTCCTGTGCATAGAATCCTGCCTTCCTTTCTATTTCCTCCCACTACTTTCTTTCTTTCTCTTCCTTCCTTCCTTGTAACATCCCTAAGAGCAGTGGTGGACAGAGTCTCAAGCCAATCCAATTGACTTTGAGTCTTTGGAGAGCTTGCTTGTACATGGGTGTCTTGTTTAGTGCTTCTCTCATTCATTGATGAGAATGGTACTCTCTGATTTTCAAACTGTAGGGCCATGTATTCCATCTCCTTTGGGAAGCTTACATGCTGTCATCCCCTAACAACCTGGACATATCCTCAAAGTGTGTAATTGCTAGATCTTGGGCAGCAAGATACCTGGGTACAAGTTGAGGGTCATTTGCAATCAAGTTATGTGTGTTGATGACAACCATTGGATTAGACTGCTCAGCTCTTATCATGAGAGGCTTTGTTTCTTCCCTTGCTATTATTTTCTTCATTTCAACAGCCCTTGCTTCCTCATGGTTCATCCATGATGCCAAAGTCATCAATTGTAAGTCCCCTAGTTTTGAATTAGGGTCCCACACATTCAAATATGTCAAGGCTAAGTTATGTAGGTAGAACTCAGACATCTTAGCCCTCTCCTCCAATGTGCTTTGATCACAAAGATCAATGAACTGTTTATAATCTTGGAATGGCATAACGCCTCTCTGTGCTAGAATCTTGATTTGGAACTGTAGCCATTGTTCCTTAAGGTAGAATGCATAGGACTTAGTTGGAATCCTGCATTGGATTACCTCTAAGGATATACTAGCCATGCATGCCAATTGATTCTCTCTTTCTTGTAGTTGTCATTTTAACCATGCATTTTCTTCCTCCAACCGAGCTTTCATTATTGCTTCTCTGTCCCTCAGGCTGTTAAGCTCTCTGCCCATCTCTTTAACTTTTTCCTCCATGTGACCTATGTCCTCCATCCCTTTGGATTTGGCAATCTGCATCCATCTATGTGTTCTTGCCCTTTCTTTCTCAAGCTCAAAGATAATGGGATGGAAAATTTATGTGGAATGACCCTACCCCCTTCAATAAACCTATAGTAGGAGTCAAGGTTAGGTTGATAACTAGGTTCCTTTAGCTATGGATCCTCCTTCTTTGTTTCTTGCTGCATACTCCCTTCTTTATCCAATTTCTGAGTTTCCTGTAGGTTTAGCAAAGTTTCCTATAGGATTGCCTCTGCTTCTTGTAGGTCCTTTTATGTATCCTGTAGGATGACATTTCCTTTGGATGAGGTATATCTAGTGACAGGCCTTCTAACATAAGTGATAGGAGACTTGGGGGAGGCTTGTCTTGATGATCCTTCTCCTTGAGTTTTCATAAGATGAGCCATCTTCTCCTATTGTTTGGGTGAGTATTCAATAACAATAGGAACCTTGGTGGGAGTTTGAGGTTTTCCCTTCCTTATTCTTCTACCTTTTCTTGTCCTAAAGTACAATGAAGTTTGCCTCTATCTTTTCCCTTTTTGTTTGATAGGGGTACTAAGGGCAGTGAGGGCAGTTGTTGCCTCTTTCTCAGTGGGTTATGGAGCTACCCTGGGTGATTCCTCCTTGTCACTTGCCTCCTCTTTTCCATTCCCCCTCTCATCTTTGTCTTTATCCTCTTCTTCTCCCTCTAGTTCCTCACTTTGTTCATTAGTTTCCTCCTTTGCATCTTCTTTTGTCTCTTCACCACTTTCCTTCTCTTTTTCTTCCTCTTCTTCCTCATCTATTTCCTCTTCATCCCTCTCTATTTCTTCTTCATCCTTCTCTATTTCTTCTTCATCCGTTTCACTGGTAGTGGGGCTCTTTTCATATTCAAGGGCTTTTATATCTCCCTATGTCTGCATGTTTCTGAAAGTTTCCCATGTGATAGAGATTCTGAGGGTTTGGAGGGCATCTTATATGATAAGTCTAATCAACCCATGATGAGCTATATTTTTATGGTTTTCTTCCTGGACCTTCATGCTCATATCTATAACTGATTGAAGAAGGAATTAGCGTATGCTAAGTCTGTTTTGAGGAGGTGTGTCTGCTCCAAACCTCAATTCTTGAAGAAGCCTAAAGTGGATCCATATACCACAATGTACCTGGTACCTTCACATGATATATATTTTATAAGGTGGTAGCTTATTTCATTCCAGGGATATGGTAGGTTTTCTCTTCTCACTCCAATTTTGTCTTCCATGGCTTCCTCTCCTTCTAAAAAGAATTTCTTCCTTGCAGTTTGGCTATTTCTCTTATCCTCCTTTCTCCAAGGCACTCCTAAGGGAAGTGTGGTAATTATGCCTATGATATAAGGGGTGAGCTCTATGGAGAGGCCTCTTACCACAATAGTGGCATGGGTCCTAGTCAGTGGAATGAGGGAGAGAGCAAAATATTTGGCTACTTCATCATCATACTCCCTCAATTTCTCAAGGAAACCCGTCCAATTGTGCCTTGTGAATATCTCTAACATAGCAGGGTGTTGATGAATCCTCACTGTGTTGATGGGTTCTCTTTTATTAAATCCCCTTGTCATTTTATCTGATGGATGGAGGGTTGTATAGGTCTACTATCAAATTTAATGAATCAAGGAATTTAAATGAAAATTATGTGTATGTAATTCCCTTGTGCTGCAATCACTTTCAACAAACTAGACGATTTTTTATGTTCCTTTCTCTTGGAAAAATTTGGAGAGATGTAGAGCCTACCTCCTTATCACTGCTTGATGAAGCCAACCCCTATTTTCTCCCTCTGAAACTGCTCACTGCCAATCCTATAGGTTCTAGATTGTACCCTATAGGATCTTGTAGGTGGTCCTGCGCAAGAAAAATGAAATTTTCCTTTCCTATAGACTACTTGAGGGCCGAGAGTGACTTTGCTAGTGTGGAGCCTCGAGAATGTGAATGCTTCTATGCATGTGGATCAATGTTTATTTGCACATATGGGTGATTTGAGTGAGGTGGCGTGATGGCAGCCGTGTAGATTTTAACCCCGTAAAGAAATTACCTGCATACGAATTTTAAAACACAGAAAATAAACAATGCGAGAGCATAACACATAAAACACATATAAACAGATTTTCCCCTAGATCCCAAAATCGGGACTACCAGCTTGATTTTTCATTATGTTCCTTTCAATATTATAATGCATATTTATACATGTCAAAGCATCCAATACCATGGATTGAAAACCATCGCGTCCAAAACCATGTGCAAAAAACATGCACAAAACCATAGGTGGGTCCGCCCAACCTAACATAGGGTCCAAAACCAAAATTTTCCAGGGTGTTGCCCTGGACCCCATAAAGTGGATTTATGGGTACACCTCAAACCCCCTATGACGCCCCCCCACTACACAATCGGCGCAACGAAAGGGGTGCTTTGCCCCCTCTCTAACCCCCCGATTAACTACATGGGCTAGTCGTGGAAAGAATATAACACAACCCAACATTCTCCCACTTGTTGTTTTCTTTCCACAGGGGGCCACAAGAGAGCTTAGTCATTTTTCTAGCCCTGAAACACCCATTGTCTCTCTACACCAAGAGAACTTCTTAGAGCTCATAGATTTTTTCAATGCATCTGCAGTATTCTTCAAAGTGTCCACCTTTACCAACAACATCTTTTTGTCTTCTATCATATCCCTTACAAATTGATAATAAACATCAATGTGCTTTGTCTTTGAATGATATGTGGGGTTCTTTGCCAAGAAAATTGCACTTTGGCTGTCATAGCCTATCCTTATAGCTCCCTGTACTAACCCCATACTTGAACACAATCTCTGCAACCAAACTGATTCCTTTCTTGCATGAATGGCTACCATGTATTCTGCCTCTATAGTTGATAGTTCCACTACATATTGTTTCTTACTCATCCAATTGACTGCACCTCCAAATAGGTTAAACACATACCCACTTGTAGATCTTCT
>APFE030293684.1:3745-24016 GCA_000404065.3 Pinus taeda | reverse complement strand
TTCACACATGCATACAGGAAGTCAGAGCACAATCAGTGAATTCTGAGTGATTATGCATCCATGCAACTGAAAAAAGACATTAAAGGAAGAACAAAACACATATTCTGAACATGACAAATCCTTTATGAATCCTGAGAAGAAAAGTAGATGCTTTGCATTACTGAAAATGGTCTTTACATAAGCTAAAACAGTACTTCTGCTGTCAAATTTCCAACCCTCATTACATTGTTGTCTCAGCTATATATAATCCTTATTCTAACTAATTCGAGTTTCCTCCTCCAGCATGAGGGGAATTATAATAACTCGATCCTTATCTCTAAAGACCCCTATCAACTATTTAACTGTATATTAAATACAAATAAACTGCTGACTGTAATTTTTAAAAAAGTCCTAAATCAATTATGACTCTAACTCCATCTTCGTGCCATAGTGGCTACTCCTCGTCCTTTGACACCTGGTTCTCTTTAAATTTGGATGAGCTGGATATTAAATATGCCATATTGGCCTTTAAACACTGAATCCCTATCTACCCGTGGTATTCGGAGATGTCCCTTGTTTCTCGGCTTCTTTTTTTCCATAATTTGCTCGAACATGAACAGCATCTTTCTGAGTCTTTAATATCCCAAAGAATGGAACGTGGCCACGTTTTAGATATGTTGTAGGCTGTGGTGATGGACAGGTGTGCCTTTTTCAAAAAAAAAAACTCCCGCTCATAAAATCAACTGTCTGTCTGCGTTTTTTTAAAAAACATCATCTACAGCAGTTTCGTAGCGTGCTACGAAACTGCTGTTTTATTTAAAACAGTTTGCTTTTTTAACCCGAGAGCTTATATCATCCAACCATCGGTTGCCAAAATTCCATTTGATGTTTCATATGTGTAGCAAGGATTAAAGCATCTTCAAAACACTAATGATTAAGAAAAATTAACAAAAGTTTGAGACAAAACCCTTTCCTGAACAGTGAATTCATTTATTAGGTAACCGGCTTAGCTCTGCCTTCAGGTCTTCAGCGGCTTTCTTTAATTGATTAATCTCTTCTTCAGCTACTTCTATTTGTCTTTTCATGGCTGCCACATAATCTCCTTGAGATGTGATGGCTGCTTTACTTTTGCTGCTCTTTTGTTGAGGTCGTGTTCCTTCCGCGACTTCCTCTGTCCTGGGCAGTGCTTCCTGTACCTGCTGGAAATTTCTAGTCATAGATCTTCTTGGTTTAAAAACAAATTCCTGGGCTGGCTCATCAAACTTAAGCCTTTTTGAGACTTTGGTTTTCTTAACCTTTACCTGTGGTGACTGTGTCAAATCAATCTCAATCGGTTTAGACTGATCTAACTCAATAGCCTGTAATAAATCATTTAGGCTTGCCTTAGACACAGGGCTCTCCTCGACAGCTATAGCTTTGCCTTTCTCTTTATTAATCTGGCTTCTTGTCCTCACCCTTGAGACTGCTTCAGGTTTACTTGCTTGAGGTACAGTCTTCTTACCCTGAGTCTTCTCCTTTGTTGATTTTTTAGGCTGTTCTTGAATGACTAACGGCTTCACTGGTTTTGGTAGCTGTGGCTTGGTTTTCTTTTTGGCTTTTGCTTCTCTTTGAAGCTCAGCTATTGTAAACTCTCTGGCTGGTTGAGGAGTAAGACCAGTCTTACTTTGGAATCCAGCCATGAAGATAAAAGAATTCCAGTCTCTGCCTATCTTTTGGAGGCTATCTAAAATCAACAACTTAATCAGACCATGGTGAAATAAAGAGGTTTCACAGTCCTCTTTCTTGAGCTGCACCTTATCACACATTTTACTTAGACTGCGAAATAAATAAAACGGAATGTCTATGGAGACCTTCCCAGTAAAATGCAGGAGCAGTTTAAAATGATAAGGATAAACCTTATTGTACCTTCCTTCACAGGTTAAATACTTCTGAATGCAGGTAAGAAGAAGAGCGTAATGTTCCTTGAGATAGAACCTAGGCACTGCTTTTGTGTAATCCTCATTTACATATGCCTCTTTTAAGAACTCTTTACAGGGATTCCTATCAAATTTAAAATTCTTGAACCATTCTTCCTGTCCTCTTGGTATCTCGGTTACAGTAGCTATGGCTTCTGGAGAAACCGATATCTCTAACATGGCAACCTTTGAATTCAAACCGGCAAAATTAAGCACAAATTCTTTTGTTACCTGTGCATGCCCTCCTTGTAGCTTTTTACAAAATCTCTAGCACCCGGCATCTTTAAACGCCTTCTTCACGCCTTCATCTCTCAAGGTTATGTCCAGGCCTTCAGGTTCATTCCTTTGACATTTTCCAGACCTGTGCTCCTTTCTCTCCATCTTCACTTTGAAATCTTCACAGCCAAATTCTTACTTTGAAATCTTCACAGCCAAATTCTAACAGCTCCGGTCGAGATGGTGATATAGCAATACAGCTCCTCTTTTTTATTCAGCCTCGCTTGTAATCAGGCTCGCTTGAACAGCCTCGCTTGAAATTCAAATCGAAACATGGCTGGTCACTCATGCAACACTCACGGCCATTATTAGGACTATGCACAATAAAATCTCTTGGGAATGAGATTTCCGTGCATATCAAAAATCTATTGGTGGAGTAGCGGCAAATGAACGTTCAGGCATGATTTCAAGAGGTACTCAAACTGACATGAGTGGACGGACATGCTGACTCACCTATGGACTTGACATTTCAGGAAAGATTCACTGCGAAATGCACGAATCCATGATTTCGCAGCGCTGTTAGTTATATTTTTTAATGATGCGCTGCGAAACTGCTTAATCATTACACACTGCGAAACTGCTAGACTATGATTGCGCTACAAAATGGGCAAATAAGACTGCGCTGCGAAATCACTAAAAGACAAGGTGACTTGGCATAGACAAGACATGACTATGGGATAATGATGAGTGGAGAAAAGCCAATAGGAGTAGAGTCTGATTTAAGCTTAAAAACCTTTAAAACTCTGATTCCTAAGTGAGACAAATAAAAATGGAAACAGCTTAAACATAAACCTTTGTCATCAGACTAGGGCATGTAACTGTATGCATTAAACCTTTAGTTCTAAGTGATAACAGTTGTGGTCATCCTCTTCTCCAACAAAACACCCCTGATGTTTCCTCTGTTTGCCTTTTCTTTCATCCGCCTGCCTCTTATAGCATTCTTTAATCTGGTGACTAGGCTTCCCACAGTAAAAACATCTCTTAACATAATTATCAGTCATACCTCTGAATGGTCTCTTTTGAAAAGAGTTGGCCCCTTTCTGCTGTTGCTGTTGCGGTTGCTGATGTTGATGTTGGTGCTGGCGTTGCTTTCCTCTGTACTATCGCCTCTTCGCCATCAGAGCTAAGTCATTGCTCTGATTTTTTAGATTCTGTCTTCATTCCTCCTCCTGGAGCAGAATCGTTGTCAGGTCATCAAACGAGGGGGCTTTCTCTCTCGCTGACAACCCTGAGATGAATGTCTGATATTCATCGATTATTCTGTTCAGTGTAAGTGTAACCAGATCTGAGTCTAATACCTTCTCTCCAATGGCTCCCAATTTGTCTCTCAGATCCTTGACTCTGGCCATGAATCCACCAACGAATTCATTCTCATCCATCTTTAATGCAAAAAATTTTCCCTTGAGTGCCAGAACATGATTTGTGTTATGTGTCTCGTACAGATTCTTGATTGTGGTCCATATATCCGTGGCTGGCTTGCAATCTCTGATATGGGGGATAATGCTGTCTTTGAAAAACATCTTTAGTATGACTTTTTCTTTTGTTTCTCTCTTATCCCAGTCCTGTTCTTGGGCCGTTGTTCCAGTTCTCTGCTCATTTCCCAGTTCTCTCTAGATAAGTTCGTTCCATCGAGCTTGCCAGACTCGTGGAGGTATGATTCCAAACTGTTGTTCATTTTCGCCCAACTGAACACTCCAATCGGCCACCACCGGGCAAGTCCGATCTGCTGCCAATGAACAGATTAGGAACTTCACTGTGCCACCACCGGGCAAGTCCAATCTGTTGCCACTGAACAGATCAGGGACTTCATTGTGCCACCACCGGGCAAAACCGATCTGCTACCACCGAACAGATCAACAAGCAAGATCCAACACGCCACCACCGGGCAAGGGCGATCTGCTTCCACCGAACAAATCAAGGAGCTGCACTGCGCCACCACCGGGCAAAACACCGATCTGCTTCCACCAAGCATATCACAGAGCTCTGATTCGCCACCACCGGGCAGGTCCGATCTACTACCACCGAGCGTATCACGGAACCTCAATTCGCCACCACCGGGCAGATCCGATATGCTACCTCCGAGCTAATCAAGGATCCTCAATTCGCCACCACCGCGCAAATCAAATCTGCTGCCACCGAGAAGAATCTCCACATGCCTCCACCGGGAAACTCCGATCTGCAACAAAAATTGCAGATTTCCAGAGAGAAAGAGGTTGGCTCTATGGCGCTCTGAATAGATAAAAATCTGGCCAATTGCAAAAAAGAAAAATTCACGATGTCCACGGAAATTGGCGCGCTTAACAGCCACGGATCCGTGCCAATTTAGTTATAATTTTCCTGGCACGCTTTTCAGCCCAAAACCAACGCCAATGGCGCGCTTTTTCTTTAAAAAGTAGCACCAATTGCTCAACCTTTTCTCCAGCTCAGAGATGATCAGTCATCTGAGACCCTTCACTCCAGGTGTTACTGCAGTTCCACCTGATCACACAGATACATTTACAAGCTCTCCTACCACTACAGATGTGCAACTAATGATACATCCCAAAAAAAATTTTAGGCTATCTCTATCCTAAGCTCTGATACCAAGATAAAAATCACACTTTGAATTAAATGAAGGAATTGCAACTCACAGGTGTGTACGACACCTGGGAGACTGCACTCAAACAAAGAGGAGACTCTCTCTCACGTTCACTCTACATTACATCAAATGAATATTACAATATTAAATACATCACTGAAAAATAGGTAGTTGTAAACAACCTCCTAAACTCTAGGAACTAATCCTAAACTAAGGAGATACATTACAACCATATAACCATTTCTCCATTATTTCTAACTTTCTTTATGTTGTTCCCTTCCCATCTCCGAGTAATATTTAACGAGGATAGAATATGCTCCCATATTTGTCATGTGGCAGTGCAAGACAAAGTTAAATGATCATTTGTTTCCTCATCCCGACGAAAAATAACACACCAAGATGGGTCGTGAAAAGATCTTTTCATGAGGTTGGAGCATGTGGGTATCTTATTCATGATCATTTTCCACATGAACAGGTGAGTGCGGGGTGGTGCCTTGAGTTTTTATATCATGTGCTACCAATTTTCCAAAAAAGTGGGTTTATGTGCAACGTGGATTATGGGGTATCCCTCTTTGGGTGTGTATGCTCCATGTTCTGTCGGGGCCCAAATCAATTCATCCTTGTTGTCCCTAATTCTCACATGAGATTCTAATAATGCATTTGTATATTGCCTCCACTCCTGAGTCCACAGTTTGGGGATGCCGAGAATTGCTGCAGACATCCATGCTTGTTAAAAAATAGTTGAATTCAGTTGATCCACAATATGATCCATTGTGACGATGCCTCTGTTATTGTTAGGTGTGGAGCCTAATTATCTTCTTTATTCATAGGTATCACTGCATTGGACTCCAGTTCCTAATGTGGCGGAAATGCCGCCCGTAATAATTGCGCTGCAAGGTGGGTTCAGGGGGAAGCTACCTTGGGAGCACCCCCCTGGCGGGGGATCGGGGGCAACGCCCCCAAAGCTAAAAATAGATGTAAAATTGCCTTGTAAAATGTTGTAATTTCGTAGTCAATTTGGGCCATTACTTTAGGGTTTTTTGCCCTAGAAAGCAAACCCTCGCTATATATGAGGGAATTCTATTGTGTCTATGTAGATCTGTATTCTGAGTGAGAAAGAGAGAGGAGATTGTGTGAGAGAGAAGAGGGAATTACATCGGATCTATTATAGGTTGTATCTCTTCATTTTGCTAGATAATATAAAAGGAAGGACTGGCTATTTCTCTGTGGACGTAGCCCAAACTGGGTGAACCACGTATATTTGTGTCTCTCTTGTTTTATGTGTTTTCCGGTGTTTATATTTTTGCAATATTTTATGTTTTCCATTGCTCTATAATATATAATTTTCTAACAGTTATTAAGAAATGCAATCATATGCGGGGGGAGTTGGTACAGATTACCACAACCAATCCATGGGTTGACCCCAATGCAAACCACAGAACCATTGCAGATTCGCCAAGTTATTCCACTCCATATGGTGGGGAGAGTTTGTAAGACATCTTTCCATATGACAGATATTCCATGTTTGTTCCAAGAAGGTAATCGAACCCAATCCATGATATTATGAGGCCAAATATATTTATAAGTGACTACTTTTGTCCATAAGCTCTTGATCTTTAGGAGAAGCCAACCCAATTTGGCCGCCAATGCATGTGCAAAGGCTAGCAAGTCTTTTTGACCCCATTCCCCCCCCCCTGCCTTTTTAGGCACAACCATGCGGCTCCATTTGACCCAGGCAAAGGGTTTACCTTCCTTATGCCCCTTCCATAGGAAATTGCAACAAATCCTTTGTATTCTAGATAGAATTCCTTGAGGAATCCAGGAAAGTGACATCTAGTAAACTGGGGTGGCTTCAAGAACAGATTTAATAAGCACCAGACGCCCTGCCTTGGATAAGAATCGATGGCTCCAGTTATTCATCCTTTTTTCCACCTTGGCCACCAGCCAGGTCCAATCTGCAATTTTGTATCCATGTGATTTTATGCGAAAGCCCAGGAATTTCAGTCCATCCCCCAGTTGTAGTCTCTAGAAGGGAAACTTTTGGTATTCAAGGTGATGTTCTTGTTCAGAACATGTTGAAAAGGTAATGGTGGATTTTGTTCGATTGATTTCCATCCCCGTTGTTGTGCAAAATAATCACAGAACATCAGATATAGAGCATTGAAGTCATGAATGCCTCCGTTGATGAATATAAGCACATAATCCACAAACAGGAGGTGAGAAAGGATGCATTGGTTCGTGATCTTGAGACCTTGTATTCTCCTAGCCCTTTTTTCAAAGGAAATAAGAATGCTTAATCCTTCCATGACTAACAGGAAGAGAAGAGGGGAGAGTGGACATCCTTGTCTGAGTCCCCTCTCTACATGGAAGAAGTGGGAAGTAGAGCCATTAATGAGGACACTGAAAGAGATAGATGTTATGCAGCACATGATCCATAGGATGAAGGGGATAGGGAACCCAAGGTGTGTTAATAACATCCTGATGTAGAGCCAACTGACACGGTCAAAAGCCTTTGAAAGATCAATTTTGAATATGGCTCCTTTCAGGTTCTTCAGCTTGATGGAATGGAGGGATTCCTCGGCAGTACCAATGGCTTCGTGTATCTGACAATTGTGGAGAAAGGCAAATTTTTTAGAGGATATATTATTAGAGAGGATCGGCTTGATATGGTTTGCAATATTCTTAGCAATGATTTTGTACAGACATTTGCAGAGAGATATGGGCCTGAATTCACTAAAGGATTGTGGGGAATCCGCCTTAGGAATTAGGGCAATAAAAGTAGTGTTGATGGCTTCATAAAATCTCCCTGTAGACATGCATTCCTCAATAACATTAAGAAGGTCTGACCAATGGTTCCAAAGAAGGATGGGTAGAATTCCACCGACCATCCATTCGGCCCCAGGCTTTTGTCCTTCTTGAACCATTTCAATGTGCTCTCCAATTCTCCCTTAGATACAGGTTTGATAAGATCCTCAACTGAGTATGGCTCCACAAATATAGGGAAATGTCCAGCAACTCGAATGGTTTCGGCAAGTGATGCTCCGAGGGGGGCTTTGAAGAGTTGTTGGAAGTGAGTATTCCCCATATGTGCCAACTGATGAAACGTATGTGCCGGCTACCCATGTTCATTCGGAATCTACCATATAGTGTTGTTGGCCTACCTCCCCTTAGGAAAATTATGGAAGAATTTTGTGTTGTCATCCCCTACTTGAAGCCAAATAGCTCTACTTATGAGTCTCCATGTCTCTTCCCATTCCAGCAGAATCTTGGATCTCTGTGCCTCCAACTCTGTTAATGTGACCTTTGCTTCAATGGAAGAGTACCACCTGCTTTGGTCATTAGTCAGCTCATCAATTTGGCATTCAATGTCACAGAGAGTCTGATCATCCCCGGATTTTTTGGCTTTAGCCCAATTTATGGAGAGTCTTTTAAGATTCACTAGGTTTCGACAAAATCCCTTTGCCACACAGTGATTATTTGAAGGTTGGTGGCTTCTCCAATACTCGGTAACTAATTTGTGATAATCTGGGTCCTTTAGCCAGGTCAAATTGAATTTGAAAGGAGCCTTGGGCTTCTGTGTTGGGCCAGCTAGTTCTAGATAGATGGGGGAGTGATCCGAGATCCCACAAAACGCCACCCACTGCCTGTAATTCGTGAAGGAAGCTAACAGATCTTTCTTAATGAGAAATCAGTCCAATATTCTTCCTAATACCACATCTCCAATCCTTTTGTTATGCCAGGTAGGCATCTTTCTCTTCATAGGGATATCAATAAGGTGATGTTGTTCCAATAATAGATCCAGTTGATTAGAGAGGGGATCCAACTGGGAGTGATGACCCCAGGATTCTTCATGGCCAATGTTGAAATTAAGGTCTCCTCCCAATATGGTGATGTTGTTGATCAGAGAGAGCCCTAATAGATTATTCCAGAATTCCAACCTATTATGATTAGGTGAATATTTTTTATTTGGGGTAGCATTGGATGTACTCTATCCACGAAATTTGGTGGCGAGGCTAAGGCACATGAGATATCCAATACCGAGAAAGGGTTTGGGAAGATTCTAAACATTTTTGGAGATATTAAAATAATTAATATTTTTAATGGAGTCCCTAAGTCTAAACTTAGTTAAATTAAAATATTAATGTGAATTAATATAAAAATGTGTTAGAATGGTCCAAAAGTCATGGATCAAGCCAGATCTAATTTTAGCTATTGATTAGGGACTTAATCTTGGTCATTGATTTGTCAACAAGAAAAGTATAAGAGGAGGCTTGAGGGTCACTTGGAGAACATACTGAGGGAGACCAATCAGTTCAATTTCTGGAGCGGGGTTAGCTGAGAATTAAACCTGTGGTCTGGTGAACAGTCAAGAGGTAGCAAGTACAGAGCAGAGAGACATGATCAGCTACTGGAGATCAACGCTAAGGCAGGAGAGGCAAACGCAGAGGCAGCAGAAGACTGTGCAGTCACTAGTTGGGCCTGTGTGGGTGATGCAGAGAGGTCCAAGGCTAACGCAGTCAAGCAAGGGCTAACACAAAGGGTCTAAGAGCCACACAAAGGTAAGTCAGGCTGATGCTGGGATTGGGAGAAGTGCTAGAGAAATATTTCTCTATGTGGGTAAGCCAGTTTGGCACCCCGTTGTACTGAAGATTTTTTGAATAATAAAATCCTCCCTTGCTACACCAGTTTTCCCACATTGGGTTTTTCTAGGGACTGTTGTCCAAATATCTGTGTCAATGTGTTGATGCTTGTGCATATGTGTAGAGCCTCTAACCTACACATCATCATCCACTATTGCCTACTGTTTTTCATCATTTATCTCTCTCTTTCACCTCATTTTCCATGTAAAACCACCCAGATCATTACATTAGATGTCATTAAGCATGATCAAGTGAGCTTTGCTAATGTGTGACTGTTTTGTTTAGATTTTGACATATTTACAGGCATTCCGCAGCTCTCTGCCGATTCCGTAGCTATCTGATGATTCCGCAGCCATCTGGAGATTCCGCAGCCTTTTTGTTGTTCTCAAGGTTCCACGTGCCATTTTGCCAAAAGAGCCACATGGGTACTTAGGTATCAAGGTGCTCGAGGTTCCTGTGCCATTTGTTCAATCATCCACGTCATCTAAACCTCCGGTCAAACAGGGGCAAGATCCGGTCAACGAAGGCAGCTTAACGGTGATGCGTAAGCTGTTGGGTCACGTCAGCTCAAACGGTGACTTGCCCGTGTTTCGCGGGATGTGGGGGACATAATCCAACTCTGGATTCAATGCCCATGATGACCAGGACCTCCAGCTCACCCACGCAGGCTCATGACGTGTTATTGCAGTTTTAATTATGCATGACAGTTTGTTTATTTTCAATTTTAGCAGCACGCATAGGCTATCCTTCAGATGCCTATAAATACTTGCGTCTGCGTACGCTTATGTTAACTTTTTACTTGCTGTATTTTTATGAACTTGTTGTAATTTTTTAGCATTCCCAAGACTCTGTTTTTATAATGCTGTTCTAGCACTCTTGACTGTGAATTTCTGCACATGGAGTAATAGAAGCAGTGCTGTTTTGGAGCTTTCAACACTTTGAGTCTTCTTTGGGTTATGTGAATGGAGGGCCCCTGTTCATATTAGCCTTGTATAGTATTTTCATGTTCAACATTTCCTTTTCTTGACGTATGTACAGCATAATTCACTTCATTTTAATTCATTTTGAATCCTTTCTTTTAAGCTGATCAGCATTGTTCTTTTGCAGGTTTTTGACCCGGGATTACTTGTGTGTTTATGTGTTTGCTTTATATCTAGTGGTAGTTTCAGTTGACAAATTCAAAGTTGCTGCCTTTTACTTTATTTCCATAGCTAATTTTTTAGTTTTATTTCTCAAATCTGTCTGCTAACATATAAATGGTCTCTTACTATAAATTGTTTATCTTTTAGAGATCAGAATACTAATCACTTGCAGCTGGCTTTGGGTGCTTTCTAGACTAATCCTTAGCTACTTTCTAATCGTGCTTTACACAATACCATGTGATAGAGGCAGAGAGTTAGAAAGAGCAAAATATTATCACTAGTCTTTAAAGTAGATTTTTCTCATTTTTCTCATTTCTTAGACTTACCTTTAGCTACTTCTTAATCGTGTCTTACACAGTACTATGTGTTAGAGTCAGAGAGTTAGGAAGAGATTAACATTATCATTGGTCTTTTAAGTGATTTTCTTACTTTTTATTTGCAGCAGCATGAATGGTGTCTAATACCATTAGAAAGTGGTTCTTTGCTTTCAGTTCATTTTAATTCATTTCCTTCAAGTTTTCCTTTTCAGTAAGTAGTTAGAAACCCCTAATCACACACCCTCACTCATCTAGAATTCACTCCACACACACCATCACTCATTGTTTATAAATACATCACTCCATCTTAGGAAGATAAATTAATCACAAACAACACCCCCCAAATGACAAAAAGCTTTAAGAGGTTGCTTAATTACATATAGTACACCTTCACTTCATCAGCTTACGAGCCCCAGGTTGACAATTAATGATATCAATTTAGGAATACTAAATTGACCAAACACACTGATGATGGATTGGTAACGTTAACCCCAAAGATGGATGGTGTGGTGGACCAATGGTGATGACTAGTGAACGGAAGAACCCAACCTGACATGGATGCGGAAAGAAAGTGTCATGTTCAAGAGCGACTTGCTACCAATAAAGCTTTTTAAAGTTTTCTTCCCAATTTTCCCCAGTCATTGCTGAGTAATACCTATTTATTTTTGTTAAGATTGAGGAGGATAACATATGCTTGTTCTATAATCCACCCTTCGGGCAAACCTGTTGCTATATTTTAGCGAGCCTAGCGACAGTGAAACTCGTTCTCGTCCATTTGGGCGAGTTTCTCGCTATTTGGTTTTAACGAGTTTAATGAAAAAGATAACTTGGTCCCTTTCAATTTTAGAGAGTCTGAAAGGAACGGAAAGGAGACTCCAATGATTCTTTTTCGTCATGTAATCCCTTAAGTCTGAAAAAGCGTAAAATAATACAAAACGGATGAATTTTCGATAGTTTTAACGAGTTGAACAAGACAAGCACTCGGCCTTTTTGTGTAATAATCGCTCAGGTCCAAAAATATTAAAATCTAGAGGAGGGATAGCACTTTCGATGACTTTAACGAGCCGGAGAGGCCAATCGCTCAACAATCTTTTCATATTTTACGAGTCAGTTGAAAAGAGCTTAAAGGAGACTCGTTTTCGAGGAACAAGTGATGGTTTCGAGTAGCAGCTGATTCCAGGTAAGGTTTGGAATTCTCCAATCATATCAGTGTCACAAGGATGGCTAATAGAATCACTCTTCACAGATGTTCCTCGAATGGGTAAACAATCATATGGGGGTGAATGATCGGCTAAAACAGAGTGGAGGTGATGATGAGAACACGACCAAGGCTCAAAGTCTGGAGATAAGGCATTCACAATGGTTATTTACCGGTTCATTTTTTAATGAGCTTAAACATTGGGGGAAACATTTTCTCATGACTTATGTATATTTTTTAACGAGCTTGAACTATGCACTAAAACTGCTTGTGGGGGTTTATTTTTTAACGAGCTTGAACCCTGTGGTAACACTACTCGCCAGTCATATGATAAGGATGTCTCATTCAAGATGTTATTTTGAAGGGGCTTACTCTTTAAAGCTTTGCCCCAAATCCTTTCTTTATGCAAGCTAGGAAACGACTAGCCTTACGAGTTTAAAGGGTTAGAGGTCCTACAAATTTAAAAAATAAATAGCCGCTCTTCGCTTGCATGCGAAGAGGTTTGCATGCCCCCAGGTATAGCGAAAAATTCCTAGGTTACCATGAAAGTTCTATCCACGTTGTGGGAAAAATGCTTCCTTAGCGATGTCTATCAAAACAGACAAAGGTGAGTGGCGCAGACACATTCCACTCACATAACTTTAACGAAGGTATCTTATTCCAGTCTAATCCCATTTTCCTGTAAGGACGGGTTCGTCAGACTAGTAATATATCCTCCACGGAAACCTACTCTATACCCAAGGTTTTCCTGCCAAAATAGACCAGGGTGCATGCCCCTCAGGTTTTAGTCACATCCTCCTGAATCACTTGCGCTCATCAGGCGGACGGACTGGAGATCGATGAGACATTCCTTGTGTGAAAAGACCGTTTAGGGATGGGATTTGACTATTTGTGATGTGTGAACTGGGGAATGAAATTTGGTCTACAAGCTTGACCATTCTGCCTTCGTGCGGAAAACACATTACTCTAAAGAGTGAGGAGACAATGGCTCCCATGCAATAAATATAGTCGCCTCCAAGAAGTAGATTATAATCCAAGGGTCCTTGAACTACCATCATGTTCATTTGAACGGTTCTCCTTCTCAAAGTAATGGGCACATTTGGAAGGATCCCTAAAGGTTGACTGGTTCCTTTGTCGAAGCCTATCAAATTTCTCATTTGAGGCAAAAGCGATGGCAAACCAAGTGCTTTCCAAGCAGTTGAGGAAAGGATACTCACAGAAGCCCCTTTATCGATGATGGTACTAGCCGTGACCATTTTGTAAGCTTTTACAATGATTCTGAATGATACACTAGCTGGTAAACGGGGTTTTCCTAGTAGGTTCCAATCAAAGGAAATGACTAGGTTGCTTGGTGGTGGGACTGAATAGATGGCCGGATATGACTCTGATGAACTTCCTTCCTGTGATAAAGGAACAGGAGGACTGCCCCCAAGTTCATCGGAGTCTATGTTGATGAGAAGAATTTAAATCGTGTCGTTCTCTTTCTCTTCAGTGACGGTATCATTCGAAGATGAACACTCTGAAGACAAGACAGGGTCAACTGCCGTCTCAAACTTTTGACTTTCATCTGGTATGGATTCAGAGGGTTCATTTTAATGATAGATGCTTCGGCCAACCACAATGATGGGCTAGCCGGATTTTCAACCGGTGGAGGACTTGGCAAGAGTTTTTTATATCCAAGAGGAAGCCATAGCGGTGAAGCAGGATGGTCATCCAAAACTCTTTTAGCCTCATCAAGGAAGGGACAATGGTGGACTGCATGATTTCCTTCACACAATTTACAAAGAAATCTGGGATTCCTTTTTTGCCCAAGTGCTTCACTTTCATTGGTTGATAGTGTGCATTCAACATGATCGTTAGAGGTTGATGCCACTGGATTGTGCAAACGAGGAGACTAATCCCAATGTGAGGGATGCAGGGACAATCTCGGTGAAAGTGGTCTCCATTCCAAATGACACAAGGAGATTTAGGTTTTGACAGTGCGGTGTGAGGATTTTCGCTAGATGACGCTTGGTTGCCCCCTTTCGATTTTGGTTCCCTTTTTTTTCTTCGTTTTTCTCTTTCTTCTTCTTCTTCTCCTCAGTTACTTGACTTTTAGCTTTATCGTATTTATCAAGCGAAGAGGAAGGAAGAGAGGGAGAATGAGATGATGTAGAAGGTTGAGAGGCAACTCTAGTGTCATCTAGTTGATGACTTGAATATTCAGGAATTACAGGGTTCTAAACAACAAAGGTAGAGAAGAGCCAAATAGGAAAACCAATTGTCAACCCTGGAAGTGAAAAAGTGGCCATATGGGGTGCACCAACATCTCCCCAAGAGGAGAAGGGACTAGGATTTCCTCCAAGGGGAAATCCTTGGTTCGTAGACTCCATTTTCTCAACCTAAAGACCAACGAGGGAATTTGTGATGTTATTCTGATTAAAATAAATTTTAAACGCTTTGACACAACTTTTTTCAATTTTAAAGAGTCGAGAAAAAACAAAAGATGACTCTAGTCGCCTTCGATTTTTATTGAGCCTTAAGTGACAAGTGCTCAGAGGACCTTTTCTTTTAAGGAGTCTAAAAAGGAGCAAAATGGACTTCTTTGGAGGTAGAGGGGATTACCAAAACAATTGCAAAACTACAGAATACTTTTTATGGTACGACAATCAATCTTCCTGAATGCTATGTTCAGTGCATTGCGATCGATAGGGTGGCAGACATGGCTTCCTAAGGATAAAGGATGCAGCCTATTGTGGTATCCCAAAATATACTCGACGATATGTGGGAGCACAAGTCCGTACTGGCACTTATCGTCTCAGAGTGGAGGAATCACCCAACCAACAATGAAAGTAACAGTTACCAGGTTTTACAACCCCGGAATACGTCTCTAGCCTAGACCTCTAGATGTTGTGCGTTAGGTTCCAAAGCGTTGTTAGATTCATTAAATTTATTTTAAGCTGATCTTGCTTAAAAATTTTCCTTTCAGGTTCACTGCGTGATGTGTATACAATTCCTAAAATGCAGTCTAAGATGATAAACAAATGTTTAATCTTCTTTTAGGCGATGAAAATCCTAGCTACTAAGGAAAGAAAGTTAAGAATCTTTCTACAAAGAGCACAGAGTACACGCTAAATGAATTGTCTTAAATCAAACCAAGCAGTCAAAATGCAAATGCACATGCATGTATTTGTTTTCAGCCTTCTTAATATATGAATGATGATAATAAATCTATGTGCAAATCTCAATTATTTTCAAAGCAACAATACTCAACAAATTTCTTTTCAAAATGAAGTGAAGGTAAGAGAGACAATTTGCGATTTCGAAATGAAAATTGCTTTTTGACACTTTAAAAACTACTAATTCAAATCATATGCAATAGTAATTGTATAATTGACTATCAAGAACAATGGGATTGTCTTCTAAAACTGAAAACGACAGCTACGACACTTTAAGATCAAGAAAGGACAGTTTGACTATGCTACTTTTTTGCAAAAGAGAACTGAAAATGGCACACAATACATAAAACACTTACAGTTCTTTGCACTAAGGAGGCGGAATAATGTAAGAAAAGGGGGGTTTCATAGAAATATACTGACCATAGGCAGAAAAACTCCTGAATAGGACTGAAAACAGTGAAAAAAAACCACAGTCTGAAGGTAAAGTTAACCTTCCCTAACCATTGCACCTGTCACCTTGTGAATTCAGTATACAACACACCTACTGCACTCGGGAAGTGTGATGGATACAGACTGCCTTGAAGGAAGGGTGCGATGGTACCAATGTGAGACTTTAAACATGTTTTTACTCACAATTTTCAATTCAGTTCAGGGATTTAGGCCGAGTAAGTAATGTTCAGTATATGTAAAACACAGGGGTGATCTAAAGAGGTTACTATCGCCACCACCTAGGGCAATTAGATTATTTGTAGATTGATTGTTTAATTCATAAACAAAACCTGGTTATACATTAAAGAAACATTGATCTACTTTGCATTTGTATAACAAATGCAGTTCGAAGGCTATCTAGCTTGGCTTCAGGCTCCGTCTGTAAGTTTATAAAAGAAACAAAGATAGATAGGCTAACAAACAATCTAGTCGCTCCCCAGTGGAGTCGCCATTTTGTTACCGGGAATAGTGTCCACTCAGATCCTACTATTCCCACTAAGACTGGTATCTATATTAGAAAGAAACAAGTAAAGTCTACTTTCGTTTTCCTTTATGAAAATAGACAAGAGGGGAAGCAAGGAGACCAACCTTAGTCTTGTGCTTGATTTCCTCTCCTTCCTGATAGAGCTTTGTCGCTTCTTCTTCATCTTCCCAGCTTCACAGAGCACCTGTGGAATCACAACAACATACTACTATCAAAGAACAAAGATCTATATTCATAAATAACACAGGACCATATGTGTGTTAACCATACAAATGCATATATAAGTAAACATATAAGAATATGGAGGAAAAATTGAATAGCTTTATTAAGATAAAAAGTAGCAAGAGGATTACAACCATATGTTCTAACCCAACATCATCCTCCAGCTAGAAAGCCCTCCTTCACCTCAAGTAAAGCTTAGATCACCCAACACTATGAATGTACACCAGAAAAACAACAACACTTCTCTATAAGATACAAAATTCTAGCCTCTAGATCTCTGTGATGAGGGATCCATATATAGATGATTATAGGGAGGTGAGTCATCTTCTTGGGTCTTGATTAGTGTCCTCTCTCTGATAGTTCCTGCTTCCACATGGAGAATGATGATCTCTTACTCATCCCTGGTCGAAAACAGAGAGGCAAGTTTCAGAGGGGAAGCTTTTGGAAGATTCCATGATCTTCCACCTCGCATTTTGTCCCTGCCATTTGTCCATTCCTGACCATCACACCCTACAGAGGAGCCATTCAGTATGCATCACACCCCATACACTGGGAAGGTGATATACATCATACCCTTTGCACTGGGTTTTCAGTATGGTCCAATTTTGACCATTTATGAGCATTTTCAGTGGAGAACTTCTCAGAGATGATGTAATCAGCTAACCTTGTTCCTTTAGGCAGTGAAGCAACACTTTTAGGGACTTAGGAGCCCTCAATTTATGGACATTTATGATTGGGGTTGAAGTGCCCAAAAATGTGTATAACATCTATGCCCACCGACACCTTGCAACTAAACCTCAAATTTTCCCCAAATATGTTGATTAGCAGTCCCACGCTATTGCACATTTTGAGGACATGGAGAGATTGTTTGGAGATGAATGCATTCACGCCTACATGAGAAGATGGAACACATTCCCACATAGCCAAAGGATCAGGGAGTATCACTTCCCAAACAGGATGAGGGAAGCTATGAGGAAAGTGCCACTGTATAAGCACTATATGGAAAGTTTGAAGGCCAATTGGATTAGCCTCAAATTTAGTCCTCCACTGCTGCTAGGATTACTAGAAGGAGTAAAAAAGGAGGAGGAAGATAAAAAATCGGAAGAGTTGTATAGAAATTCAGGATTCCATGATAAGGAGGAAGATATCACATCAGAAGCATGGGTTGTCAGGGAATCTATCAGACCCATCAAGGATGAAGAGTTAGACTAGTTGCTCAAAGGATGAGCAACCCATTTAGTAGGGGTGATTATGAGCCCTAGAAATGGGTAATTATATGGGCTCATTTTGCCTCTTAATTCATCTTAATCCACCATTCTCATTAGTTTATTGCATGTTTTTGAATATATTTATGCTAATAGAGTGAATTGGGTTAGTCATTTTGCCATGTAGTCTAATGTGTGCTTTATGCAGATTTTTTGGTCAGTTTTGGACAAAGACAAGGGATTTATGAGCATATGGTAGAAAATACTCGAGGAAAACATGGAATTGGATTTTAGGGGCTGTCTCCTTCATTTATGACCCCTTTCCTCAAATCCTCCATCAACAACTTGGAGCACAAAGGTCCACATTGATGCATCCAAGGGGCAGCCACGAAAGTAAAGAAGGACTGTTGTGTATCTCCAGTTCTGGGAAGCCAAGATCCTTGAATTTAGGAGGACTATTGGAGGAATCAATTTTTATAAATAGGGGGGCTTAGAGCCTCAATAGGTTAGCTATTCATTAGTGGAATTTTCGCACTTTTGTGCAGCACTTTTTCAACTCATTTTCGAGTTTTTTTTAGAACAGTTCATGTAATGTGACTATTATTTTTTATAATGAAGATGAAATATTTCCGAAGCCAACAGTGATCTCTTTCAGAGGGTTGAAGCTCTTGGGTTAGGGCCCAAACCACACTGCCCAACACCTCTTGCCTTGTACTTATATATTTATACTTCAGTTCACGAGTTAATTTCTGTTAGATAAATTTATTTTGCCTTGTTAGAAAAGGTTACTTTCAATGGTTTGCATCGCTGCTTTTGTTTTAGTTGCTAAAGTAGGTTAATACAATGATATATTAAGATTTAGAAAGGAAACAAATTGGCCCTGATCTCTTTTCTCCCTTCCTGGGATCATGATTTAAGGTCTTGACACCATTGTTGCCACCAAAAACACAGTTTTCCTCTTCCATGCAATTTCTTGTGTGACGACTTGATTCAAAGGTTAATGTGTTGCTTCGGATTCAGTTACCTAGATAATTTCTTGTTCTTTTGCAATAGATCCCTCTGCATGATTTTCTATTCAAGGGTTATATTTCATCATTTTCTGTTTGTAGGTCAGAAATTAGGTCAAGCTAGAGAAATTTATGTTTCTATGGTATAGTTAGTTCTTTCTTTGATCAGTTTTCATAAGTAGATGTGCAGATCTCTTGCAAGGCACTAGAGCTGACCATACATCCATAAAGCAGCCAACATCAGCTCACTTCTCATAGATTTCTGAAGTCATTTGCAACATTTCACCATTCTACCCTAATTTCTGCATTTTTTTCCATAAGCTTCCCTCTTGCCATTTGAACAAATACAACCATCATGTTCGCTCTTGATCTTTCTTGAAAAGCTCCAAACACCTCAAAACCTTCATCTAGCCTTCAATTACCCTTTTCCATCATTTTTCCACCTTCAAAACTTCCAGAAATAGCTCTCGACCTCCTCCTGTAGAACCTCCAGTAGATCCTCCTGTAGGTCCCCTGCAACCTCCTGTAGAATTCCCTATAAGTGGTTTTTTCGAAATACGATTACAATGGAAGTATTCACAAGGGTACTAGCGGCTTCTTAGGACCTCTCCACACCTTCCTCCACCTCTGGAAAAACCAACTCCATCTTCATTCTCCACAAAACCTCTACACAATCACAACTAGATAAATTACAAGCATAATAATAAT
Source organism: Pinus taeda (assembly GCA_000404065.3). Classification (NCBI taxonomy): domain Eukaryota; kingdom Viridiplantae; phylum Streptophyta; class Pinopsida; order Pinales; family Pinaceae; genus Pinus; species Pinus taeda. The sequence goes on along the minus strand of APFE030293684.1, from coordinate 4,658 downwards.
CACATAAAAACACTCAAAAGCACAAAATGGTGTTTTCTTCTCATTCCTTTTTAGAAGTAGCTTGAATAAATGTAATTTACCTTTTCCAGTAGTTAATAGTGTTGGAATTATGATACATATGTTGTACTTGATGGCAACCCACTCATCTCAGATGATAAATTATAGTGCAACAAAGTTCACGCACTTTCATGAAGATAAAAGTTTATTTCATGTAGAGAAAAGTTCACGCACTTTTATGCGGAGAAAAGTTTATTTCATGTGGAGAAAAGTTTATTTCTTGTAGAAAAAAAAATTTCACGCACTTTTATGTGGAGAAAAAGTTTATTTCATGTGGAGAAAGGTTCACGCACTTTCATGGTTGGTTCATGGTATTGGTCCGACAGTTTTTTGATCCTATGGTTTTGGTCCGTGGTATTGCATCCAAAAGTGTTGATCCCAAGTATTGGGTTCATGGTATTGTGTTATTATCGTTTTGGACGGTGGTATTGTGAAAGGCCTAAGACTATAAAAGGGGAAGGAGATCATTTAGCAAAGAATCATCTGAATTGTTATTGAATATCTGATAAAGTGCTAGATCTGGAATACTGTGATTGGGTTATGGTGCAGATCTGGATCTGAATAAAGAAGGAACCTGAGCGCAAGGAGAAGGATAAGTTCTATTGATGGGTCTTAATCTTTAAGCTTGAATGATAGTATTTTTTGTTTTGGGTTTAGATTTGGTGTGTGGTTACAGTTACTGTGATTTGGATACAACTGTCAGAGAAGTTTCTACTTGATTCAGTGATAATTGGTGAAAATGGGATTGTTTGATGCAGAAATTCTTGATGATTCATTGATGTTCATGGATCCAGTCTGAAAAATTTATGAAACGTGGTCCCTGGAAGAAAGAGAAGGTTGTAGCCTTCTGTAGGCC
>APFE030293674.1:167797-243677 GCA_000404065.3 Pinus taeda | reverse complement strand
TCCCCTTCTCTTTCATCTTCATCCCTCTCGTTGTCCCAAAGCACAACACTTGATGTATTTTCGATCTGCTTGATGTGCGCACTAGCATAACAAAAAGACTCATACGATATATACCCCTCTGCCATAGACCCCTCGGGTTTTTCCCTTTGTCGAACAAAACCTTTCAATTTCTTCATGTACCTCTCTAAGAAGAACATACAACGACAAGAAACAACCCCAACTAATTCAACCTCATCTACTAGATGAATTAGAAGATGAACCTAAAAGTCCATAAAACTTGTCGGTGGTTCCTTCTCAAACATACAAACAACCTAAACTATATCTTGACACCACTGTGGAATGCTATCCATATGAATCTCCTTTCATGTGATCCAATGTACAAATGCAGATAATTTAGATATGGCACATAGTAGGTCTTGGGGGAAGTCATGGTTCACACACCCACGCATGAGCATAGGATAATGACACTGCACAATTAATAGTACATTATACAAAAATGAATTATAAAATATCCCATTACATAAAAATAAAATAAAAAATAAAATAAAAACCATGTTCTTGACGTATGTACTTTTAGAAGGTTCAAATAGTCATACAATTTCAACCTCGACAAAAGGTCATCCACAGTAAAACAACGTCATAGTGAAGACCCATATAAAGAAGGAACCCTTATATTCATTAAAACTTCCTTTACCAAAGAAAGTCATATTTCTTTAAAATCCATGGGACATCACCTTCTTTGAAAGACTAAGAGGGGCCAACCTCTCCTCTAGCTTCTTGTTTTGGCCAATGTTTCTTTTTAGTTTTTGAAGAAATAAGATCTCTCCTAACATTCAATGCTTCACTTTCTTTCAATGATATGTGCCTCCATAAAAAAGATAAAACATTTTTAAATATATGCATGGGATCTAGTAAGTGGGCAATCTTAAGATGCTCCCAATATGGAAGCTCATAAAAGACAAATTTCCTTCTCATCCCAATGGGAAATTTCTCAACATAGGTGTCGAAGAAATATCGATCTTTGAACATAGGCTCCCCATTTGAATCGAACATTTCTGCAAACTCATTCTCCTTCTCTATCTCATATGCTCTAAGCCATCCAACTGGTTTCATTATTGCAAGCCTTTGGGTTCTCTCAGGTTTAGCATTGAAAGTGGATTTTTCTCTTCTGTAAGGGTGTTCTTTTGGGAATAATACCCTAGATCATTCATACACTAGCTTTCATAGGTGGTCGGATCACCTATACTTCAATGAAGGTCCACAACATTTACATCCATGATACCCTTTTGTTACAAGACCTATGAAATTATTGTATACATGTCGACACATTAGCAACCATGAAGATCTGAAAATTTACAACGAATTAAAATAGTATGTGAAACAATATTGTTACTAAACAAATCAATAGGAATGTGATTTACTAGAGCAAACTCCTAAGCCTGGATAATCATGTATGGTGTAAGCACATATGCTATACAACGTAAAACTCCTCTCCATCACAATGGATCTTGATACATTGTACACATGTATCCCTTCCCATAATTCCTTAAATTCATCTACCAATGGTTGTTAGTAGACATCCATATTCTTCACTTGTATTCTACTAGGGACTATGAGAGCCAACATAAGATGTTCATTCTTCATAGACAACCATGGGGGGATATTGTTATTGATCACAATTACAGGCCAAACAAAATAGTTGGTGTTTTGGAGGGAATATGGGTTGACGCCATCCATGGCTATGCTGAGTCATAGACTTCATACTTTATGCTTGAATATTTCAATCCATGTATCGTTTATATGCTTTATGGCTATGGAATCTATTGGGATTCACATCACTTATGAATCACTTCTGTGTGAGGCATTCCATTCCTGCAACATAGCTAATTCTTTACAACGAAAGAGTCTTTGAATCCTTGGAATTATAAGCATATGCAACAATATCTTATGAGAAGGACCATTTAATTTACCCCTTTTTTTGAACTACAGTACCTGTCATTCCCACATTTTGGACATATCTCTTTTTCTGGATATTCTCATCTATATAGAATACAATCATTTAGACATGCTGATATGATATGTACTCAACACCCAACATTTTCAACAATTGATTTACCTCTTCGCAGCTACCTGGAAAGACATTATGACTCAAAAAAACCTTATCTTTGAATATCCTATAGTTGATGAGGAATATAATTGAACAATGTCAATATTTAACATTCATAAAATCGACTATTTTAAATTTGGTTGTGTGACAAAATATAAGGAACCTAGTCAATCATGCAAGTAAATTACCTCAATATTTTCGAGAAGCATGCATTCGACATGCCAAATTTTGCTTTCACACTGTACAACAACATCATTGTCCCAAGCTTAGTAGACTTTGACCTGTAGTCAGGTCCAAAGAGAGAGGTGGTGGAATTAGATTCCAGGCTTTTGAATAAGGTATCAGTGATATGAGTATCATCCCCTAGCTCATTGTTATGGAATGCATCTAACAAAATTGCCTCCATGGAAGTCTTATCCCATAAGTAATCAGCCATACCAACCTCCATTTGATTGCCTTTGTTGCCAACTTATGATCAAGAACTACTATTGTTGTAGTCATTCCTAGTTGGTTAATTTGGACGTAGTGGGAATTGAATAGGTGTTTGATTAAACCATTCTTTGTATGCTTCCTATCCGAGTATTTCTCTTAATGAAACCTTTTCTCAATTTGATGTTGTAGTGGGGTGCACCAGAATATGGTAGGTAGATCGTTCATCATCACTAGAATCTTAATTTCAAAAAATATTGAACGTCATTAATACAATATCAATGATATCAATAATCACAAAAATGCAATTGGTTTGTTGAAATTTCAGTATACCAATCAACTATTACCATCCTTGATCCAGGATTGTAGCTAGAAGATGCCATACTCCAATTGGTAGGGTGAAAAGGTTGTCCATTTTCATCTACCAACTGCTTGTAATATGTTTCTCCTTATAAGAGCTTCCGACGTTTCTGAAAATAATATGGCGTAATATTTTTTACATCTAAACTCAATTATGAATTTGGATCTTGTAAATAATTTGCATACATTTTTATTCAAATTGACATGGCTTAAAAAAAAATCAATTAGATAATCTAAATATAAATAAAATTTGAACTTACTCGAGATGGAAAGGGAGAACTCCACGAAGGACTTTGATAAGCGATATGGAATGAGCTGGAATTTGAAGAATTGGCCATTTGATATTATTGATATTTTGTCCTTATATTTGAGAAAAAGGAGAAATAAAATTTTGTGTAAATATCTAAAATGAATCTAGAGAACCATATAACAACAATCCGAATTTCAATATAGTTTTGAAACCATTTTTCAAGAACAAGGTGACTTAACAGAAAATGTATACTTTGAACTATTGTAATTCATATGGATGCGTCCTAAAAGACAATTTGAGATTAATATGTCATTTTATGTGAAGATAAACTTTCATAAGATTTTAAACCTTACCAATGCCCTAATCAGAATAAATCACACCGATTCGTTTAAATAATGAAAGGACTAAGGCATCTAAATAATACCTGCACTAGTTTCCGACATTCTGAAAAAATAAAAAATAAGTTATCATGTCAGTGCTCTTTCACATAAAAACGCATCGATGTGTTTAGCTAAAAAGCAACACCGATATGCAACTGTTTCTCGAATTTAGAAAATAAAAATGAATTCAATTGTCTTAATGCTCTTTTAAATATATACTACGCCGTTGCGTTAGAAAAAATAATCACACCATATTGAGATTTAAAAAAAAAAAAAATGAATCATGTCGGTGCATTGAAAAAATATGGTGCCCTAGAAATGTCGATGCGTTTTTTATATAACCTCACCGGTGTGCTTGATTATCAAATGCACCATTGTGAGGAGAAATTAAATTAAAAAAAAAAAAAAAAAAAAAAAAAAAAAAAAAAAAAAAAAAAAAAAAAAAAAAAAAACATGTTTTTATTAGTTCAAAAAAAACGACAATTGATTTTCGAAATCTAATTTCATAAAGTCTTTTAAATAATAAAAATTTATTCACCATTTCATTATTCTACCCAAAATTTCAAGGGAGTGATTTGCAAGAGAGATATATGAGGGGCACTGTCCAACAACAGGAGAATACTTTGGAGCAACATAATATTCACATGATCATAAGCTAAAAGGTATGGTGATTCACACAAAAACCTGCATAGTAAGTTTTAAATTTATTTTTTATTTTATTAATAAAAAAATTACATTTTCTGTTAGGGTTTAATTAAAAGAGAGATCATTTGCAAGAGAAGATCAAATCAGAGCTGCAAAATATTTTGGATCTACCGAAAGATCAAAAGTTGAAAGGTGTGGTGATTCACTCAAAACCGTGGATAAAAAGAATATTAAATTCCATTGATAAAATATTTTACAATTTATGTTAGATTTATTCATAATTCAAGGAAAAAAATTAAACCTTGTATAATAAAAACTTTACTATAGATTTCACTAGTAAAAAATTTTACGATCTTTGTTCCTATTTAAATTTAATTAAAGTTCACCCCTGATCAAGGTGCAAAAGGAATAATGAAGTAAACGAAGGAGAGGTGGTCCATAGGACATGGTGGACCGAGGGGGGATCCATAGCCCAACTGGCTCAGAGGGCAGAGAGAGAAGAGGTCGACATGAGACCACGAGAGCAAGTAAGGGGCAGTGGGGTACCAAGAAGTACAACGCAGCGAAAGATGTGCATGAGGGCAGAGAGGAGAGAAGAAGGCCAGATGTCAAGTGTAGTAGATGGAATAAGGCAATGGTAGTTGGAAAGTGGCCTTGTAGAGGGAGTAAGCTTGCGGTAGGAGCAGTCAACGATAGGAGAGGAGTAATGAAGGGAAATAATGGAGATGTTGGGAAAACCCCATCCCGAGAAAGTCAAGTGGGAGAATGGACGGCGGATGAAGGACGAAGGCACGTGGTGAGTCCCTCAGGCGATAGGCAAGGCAAGTGGCCAGGAAAACAAAAAGGTAAGACAATTAAGCTAAGAGGAATTCACATGCAGAGAGTTAATTCTGGATGTGCCAGTGAAGATGGTGGAAGTGGAGGGATGGAGGGTGTCAAGCTGCAACCGGTTTTTGTCTCCAAGAACTGGTATGTTCTCTCAGCTCTTATGAACGAATATTTGGAAAACTTGTTTTTAGAAGAGGAATGCTAGTTAATGGAAATTACACTCACAGAAGCAGCCTCTATCGAGACCTTTTGTTTCTCTTGGAGTTCTGGCTTGGTAACCCGGAGAGAATTTGTCTAGATTTTCATATGGGGAAGGGGGGTTCGGATCTCTGATCTTGGTCTTAGGGCAGATAGGTCCCAGTGTATTGCAGCCTACAGGGACATCCTATGGGGTTTACATAGTGACGGTAGGAACAAGCCTATCAAGTTGTTCTGGGGGAGTAGGTTGCCTGCAAGGAAGGTGTCCTAATTAAATGCGGAGGGTTAGAAACTGCATTTGATTTGGTGACAAGGCTAATAAACCTTCATCCTGAGTCGAGTTTAGACTTGGACAAGGGGTGCGGGAACAAAGGCGATAATTGGGGTAACAGTCGAGGTAGGGATATATCTCTAAGAAATTCCTGTCCAGCTCCTTTGTCGAGACCTAGGGTAGGGTAGTAATCCCATTCATCCATCCTGAGAAGCATTCCCTTGGCCCTAGGGTGGCAACACACAGGGCTAGGTTGCAATTGCAGTTAAGTGGAGAAGCAGAGAAACCTCATGGATGCTGGGTTCCCAAGTTAATTCAAATTTTAATAGGAAACCACCGAAACAATGAGGAGGTCAGAAATCTCCATTTCTATGAGGAGGGAGGGGGAAACCTGGGTGTTAATGGGGGTTATTATAGTTCTCCAAGGAGAGAGTGATTGAACAAGGCTGTGGCAGAGAAGCCCCACTTAGGAGAGGGGAAACCTAAGGTTACTTTGTTTAAATTTATGTTGACTTACAAGATTATTTTCTTGATTTCTGTTATATGTAAAATAACAAGAAGAGTGTAGAGAATTTTTGAGTCTCGAAACTCTGTCTGTGCTACAACCCAAGAACAGGTGTGTCACTCAAAAAAGGAGGAAGAGAGCTGGAAGGAGGTCAGGATGGAAAAGGAAGGTAACCAGATGGGAAATAAAGTAAACAGAGGGAAGGGAATGGCCAGAAAAAATGTGAAAGGATTGGAACCAACTTCTAGCATAGGACTAAGAAAAAGATGAAGGAAAACTAGGAAGGAGAGTATGCAGAACTTGATCAATGCATACGTCGTTAGAACACCGCCGAAGGTGAAAGCAACAATATTCAAATGGGAAAGAGAGATAAACATTAACATAGTAAATCAAGGGGTTAAGGCAGAGGATTTGGAAATAATGGTTAAAGACGCTGGGAACACCAGAGGATGCCAAATGTTGTTTCGCAAACAATTCAGCAGTACTAGGTTATGAAGAATATCTTAGCCCACTCAATGAGAACCTATAATGAAAGAGAAGAACTAGAGCAAGATAGACCAGCTAAGCTAAGCATGAAGGATTTGCAAAGGGAGATCCAATCTATCCAACCGCAACTGTATCATAATAACCTCGCGGTGAAAGGGATTGAATATAGCCTTTAGGATATGAAGCGAAGTGAAATCCCATGTTCAAGTGCGAAAGCTCCAGCTCTGGTGGACTCATCAGATCATTGAAGAAGGAATATCAACAAAATTTTGTTTATATGATGGTTAGCATTTACTGTTTTAATAAGAATTATATAGTAGATAAAGTTGTCAATGTAGCTTGGATGGTAAGGAAAACTCTTTTCAAATTCTGGACAGCGTTTGATGTAGATAGGGGGCCAATAGGCCTTGTTTCCTGTGGGAAGGTTGAGGCCACCTGCAATTTTTGTTGAAGACATTTTCATGAAATATTAATAGAAAAGGAACTACCAAGCTTACACAAAAAATTTAATTAAAGTTCAGAAAAAATAGGAAAAAAACAAAAAGCAAAAGACCAAAACAAAAACAACAACAACAACAACAACAAAACCAAAAAAAAAAAACAAAAACAAAAAAGAAAAAGAAAAACAAACAAACAAACAAACAAAAATCATTACCTACCTTAATTCCTCTGCAAAATTTCACATTAGGGTTTAACTTTCTCTAGCACTTCATAATTAGGGTTTTTCAATTTATGCATTTTATATTTAATGGGTTTGTGTACTTAATATATAGGGTGTTTGACATATAAATTAGGGGAATCACTTATTGAATTAGATCCAAACCTTGTCGGCCCTCTTCTTTTTATTTAAAAACGACTATATGTTGTGCAATGTGCCATCTATAACATAATGCACCGGTGCTATAGGAGTAATACAACACACCGGTAAATTATAACACGTTTGATTCTATCTAGTATATTCATCGTTTCTCCCGATTTAATATACGCCTGTTACTAATAGAACTGTTAAATCATTATAGTGTGTCCAGCCATACAAATCGCACCATCAACTCTTTCTGATTTTGAGAAACAACTATATGTTTCGTAGTGCGCTCTATGTAGCATAACGCACTAGGGCTACCTGAGTAACACAACGCACTGTTATATTATAACACTTTGGATTTTGTCAAATATTTTCATTGTTTCTTTGAGTGTCATATAACACACCGACGCGCTTGTTCCGAATAGCACCATTAAATCATTCGACTGCATTTAGCCTTACAAATTGCACCGTCATCCCTCTCCTTTCTTTTTAAAAATGACTATATGTTGCGCGGTGTGACATCTGTAATATAACACATAAAGGCTACCTGAGTATTTCAAGGCACTAGTATATTATAACAATTTTGATTCTATGTGGTCTATTCATCATTGCTCCCTATGTAATATAATGCATCGGCGGGTTTGTTCCTAATAACAAGGTTAAATCAGTGTGGTGCATTTAGCCTTACCAATCACACCATCCTAATTTAAAATTATTTTAAAAATTTGATTTTCCATGATGGTGCTAAATAATGAAAAATCCAGTTCGTTAAATCTTATAAACGAACTGGTTGCATTTATTTAATATAAACATATCGGTTACTATATATCTATATATATATATATATATATATTATATATATATATAGTATTTTCTGAAAATTATTTTGATTTATTTATAAAATATATCTAATGGCTTATGTATTGAATGGTACAAGTTTTATATTGATAAAAAATGTCTCAAAAGGTCTCAAGTAACAAAAATATTGATTGACACAATGACAACACATCAAAAAAATCAAGAAGGCAAGTTATTTGTAAATTCTTTACAAAATTAATATGTTTGAACTATATGTAAGATTAACTAATATGTATTAGTTGGTATGTTTCATGTGGATCCACAAAATGAAGAAGGTTGATAAGAGTATTTCTAATCTAAGTGGAGAAGAGCATAAAGTCCTGATAAAAAAATTACAGAATGATGAGCCAAGTGAATGAAAAAATACTATTCAATATGAGTCTTTTTTTTGAATTTTCATTAATAATATACTTAAGCATATTAGATAACATGTTTCAAACAATCTATTAATTCATATATGTTTAATGTTCTATAGGGAGAAACATCGAAGGAAAATGTCAATGTCATTCTAAGAAAAGAAAAATTATGGAACATGTAAATAATGATGAATTGGTCCTTAGCTCATATGAAGTGGGGTTGGAGGTTAATGAGGGGGGGGGAGCGGATTTTTATAGAACTATGATGGATCTAGTGGAATGAACATATAGACGTATTTTCCACTTACAATACAAAAATCAATGTAATGATCTAAGAACAAAATTATATCTGAATTACAGGAAACGTTTCTAGAACAATGGTCAATGAAAATCAGACATTTTGTATTTTTCGAAATAATTGTCTATGAAAATCAGACATTTTGTTTAATGTAATCATGGACATAGTGTCTCAATTCAAAGACAAGGGGTTTCCAACTACAATCCCATTTTGTATGACAAAAAGCCTTTTGTTGATATATAATTAAATACATTTTAATTTATTCTATTGTGTTATCCAATGTCATTGTGAAATGTTACACCACTGATTAAATATGTAGATGATTAAATATTATAATTGATCCAAGTAGCTCCAAAATGCTCATAATTTAGAAGTGGCTTTGGAAAAGCTCAAAAATCAAAATTCTCATATTTCACCAAAACTAGGACCAGATCATAGTGCTCATCATCCTACTTCCAACGGTGCAAACAACACTTAAATTTGAGTTTGTATGATCAAGTATTTGTGGTCAAAGTTTTGGTCAAACTAGGCCCAGTGGTAGCCATTAATGAGGCAACAATTTGGAATTTTATGGCACACAGATTCCGGCTGCTGGAATGGGCAAATTTGTCACCTCTTTAATTTTTCTAGTGACCCTTAAAAATTAGCAAATTAATTTTAAATAGTTTGTTATAACAAAAACAAAAAAAATATAAAAAAAGGGTTGGCGGGCTGCCACCCCTCCGACCCCCAATGAAATTAATATATTATATGTAATGACAACAACATGGCCAACAACCATACACATTTTTTGTGGGTGAGAGTGATTTGAACCCACAATGACCATGTGGCTGGCCCACCCCAAGTGGTAGCCCCATACCAACGACACTCCAAACTTTAACATAACACATAACATATAATGTTCAATCACCAGTAAAAATGGTCTCCAACGTGTAACAAATCGCCAACCATTAAACGATCGAAAACCAAAGGTATAACATAAATAACAAGGTTGAAGGGATTTGAACTTGCTCGGCCTATTGGTCGGGCTGCCCACGGGTGGCCCCATGTGCCACAACCACCCATAACCGTTTCCACATTTAAAAAAATAATTTTCCACAAAACAAAAATGAACTCAAAATGAATTATGGTGTGGGTGAGTTTGGAACCTACGACCTCTTCCAGGGTTAGCGTTCCAGCCATAGACCTGCTAACCAAGTGCCAAGGGTTCAACCTTGGTTGTTCTACCAGACGAATTTTCTATAAACTTCATTTTCCAATCTACCAAGGATAGAGCACGGAGTGCCGAGCAGATGAAAAGTAGCGGAAAAGTATGCCCAGAACCCAACCCAGGTGGGGTGCAGTTTCTAGATGGGTATACTCTAGTGGAATATTCCCCAGAATATTCCATGAAGAACCAGTGAAGAATCTAAAAGATTCCCTAAAGGACAATTTTTCACAGTGACAGAATCGTGTCAAATTTATACTCAAACGAACCATAATTTCACAGGGAACGTGGTGGTGTGGTTTGTTTCCTCATATAAGTAGTATAATTTCATGTAGTCAACAGTGAGGAATCTTTTACAGAATCTCGAGGAATCTAAAAGATTCCCTTGGAGGCTGATTTTTTACAGAAGTGGAATGATGTAGACTTTATAGTCATTTTTCTCAGAATTTTGCAAGGAGGGTAGTGTTGTGCTCAAAGTTTTCATTTAAGCAACAAATTTTTTGCCCATATCTAGGAAGGAATCTTGGGGAACCTTCAAGATCCCCGAGGGTCCAAATATTGACAGTGTTAGAAAGGGGCCAAGTTTATAAACTTTTGACATGATTTCGCGCTACGAATTCAATGGTGAAATCCATTTCGTAAGTAGAGATTTTCATTTTCACACCATCCCCAAAAGTGGAGGTATATGATGCGGTGATGCCATGTTTTTCTTTTGATTTGATGAGATGATGTTTTTTCTCTTGAGATCCTTGTTATCATTATGTTGGAAGATACTTGTATGCCACGTCATGTAAGAATTTATTATCTTGTCATGTTGAAGGAGGGCGCATATGAGTGAGATTTACTATAAGAGAACGTCTCGTGGAGAGACATGCCACTCTAGTTGAAGGAATTTATCCTTGTAATGATAAAGAGTATACCATGTCCATCATTGTCATCTGTAGAATTTAATGAAGCAACCTCCCCACTCTTGACACCGAGCCCAGAGACGTAACCCACATTGGGTGAAATTCGTTATCAATGTGTGTGTATGCTTTGATTTGATGGATGTCATTATGTTTCCTCTTCTTTAAAGTATGCACATATGGTTGATTTATACTCTTTCACATGCAATTATGCTAACATAACAAAACTAAAATGCAATGGTTAACTATCGGTAGGTGAAGAGATCTAGATCAAGTTTGGTATCAGAGTTGTCTTCTCGTTGATGTGAATTACAAGTGTGAATAATAAACATATATTGAATGTGCAACAAGAAGGAAAATGGAAAACAACAGGATGGCATGCATGGTAGATTTCATGTATGCAGATTATCAGGAGAAAAAGGAAATAGAGGAATAGGAGAAAGAAAGAGCAGAGGGCAATGATCCATCTCCTTCTTCCAGTGATTATTCATCTTCTTCATCATCTTCTCATCATTCAGATGAGGAGATCAATCATAGCCTTCAAGTAGAGAATGTTGAATTGAGGAGACTTCTACAAGAGAAAAAAAAAGAGAAGCAAAGATTTCACCTTTAGTTACGAGTCACGAAAGAGGCCCTAGAAAAGTTGAAGCGTAATGAAGGCTTAGAAATTCCATCATCACATGTTTCAAAATTGACAAGGTAAATAATGTTGATTTTTCATCAATTTCATTTTCACATGACATTATTTCTTTTGGAAGCCTTGAGGTACCCATTTTAGGAACCGGTTTGAGACTCCTTACAAAGATGGGATACACTAAAGGAAAGTGATTGAAGGTAGAAGAAGCTTAAGCTATCAAAGAAAGAGGATGATTGGAACACATCACAATCCTCCCTTGACTATGCACATTCCAGAGGAAGAGATAATGCAAGGTCTCATCGCTAGAATTATGCCAGAGACAACCAAGAGAAGTATAAACAGTTTCAGTATTTGATAGTTCATTTTGATTACAAGCATATTGTTAATGATGAGCACAAATCATGGAATAGAAAACTAGGTATTTTTTGTGATTTACATAACCATGTGGTTGTCGAGTGCTAGAAGAGAATGGCAACAAGAAAGAGGACGAGACGTGAAAGGCCTTCTCCACATTAGGGAAGGAGGAACATTAACTAGGTATGGAGGAAGATGACATTTTACAATCATTGCAACATAGGTGGACATCAAAGAGCCACATGTTGGAGGCTCCATCCAGAGCAACGTCTCAAGGATAAAACGCCCATGCAGGAACCAGCTAGTGAAGATGACCAACAAGAAAATCTGCCAAAGGGAGACGAACCCTTCACTTTGATGAGTGAGAGATGGTTTTAGTAGATATATGATCAATCACTTAGTATTTAGCTCAAAAATAAAATTTCCCCGAATGTCTTGAAACCTGAATGACTGCGTCCGTATCGGAAAAACGATCCTAATGCAACTCATTTCACCGAAAACCGAGTCCGTATGAGGAAGTTATTATGTTCTGTTCACTTTACTAAACATGCGAAATTTGCAACAAAAAAAAAATAGTCCCTGCATAGTCAGCAATCCGTACTGCTAACATGGCAACTGACTGTGTAGGGTCAATATTGGTCAACATTCAATCACAGTTTGACAAGTGGCATATTCTTATTGGGTTTCAGATTTATGATGTGTTGCAGTTGTATTGGTTGGTTTTGGACCAATGGGAGAATGCCACGTAGCAAGCCCGGAGGCCACCATGTGGCACCTCCCAATGGCCTAGGCAGACTTGGCGCAAATGATCAAAATTTTGGTGGAGGTTAGGGTCAAACCTGCGACCTCTGGCACATAGTCCACAAGTCTTAACCATCTAGGCTACCATGTGTTTCTTAACCATATTGTATTCAACATTTATTTAATGTTTAACAAAATCAAGTTTGGCAGTTAGGGGAGGGTCAGCCTGCAGGCCAGCCCTCCCGATCTGAATGCACCCATTGTTACCTCAAACGGTTAGGCAAGTGGCTCCATAAACTATCACCCCAAACAGTTACAACGAAACATGTGAACGCAATCACCATTACTCCAAATAGTTATCGACGGCTCCAAAAATCCAACAGGTATCAAGAGTAGTAGAGCTTTGTAAACAACATTTTTTTGTATTGAGCTAATACAGAGGCCTAAGCCATGGAAGTTGGACCAAAGAGATGTAGTCCAAGAGGGGTGAACTCCTTCATCAAAACAATATGTTAAAGTGTCTCTCTGATGGTTTGTTGTACTTTGAATGATTGTTGTTTAGTACTTATTTTTGAAGCTATTTGGTTCATTTATGTCACATTAAACTTGATGAAATTTACCTATTTCAATCACCAAACAACCTAAGGAAACTTATGCACAGGAAGCAATGAACAAACACATGTTTATAAATCTATAATTGAAATTAGCACAACACAACTAACATTCAATATCAGATCAAGTTGGTATTAGAGCAAAGGTTGATTTGCTTGACTTCTTGAGTTTGTGCAATTAGCGTTTTAATGGTTGCAAACTTGTGATACTTACAAGGTTAAATTTGCAGAGAGGAGAATGGAAATTGTTGGTTGCAACTCCTGAGGTTATGCCCAGAAGAAGGATAGCCACAAGGCCACAACCTCCACCACCCAAATTTCCAATTCCAGTTGCACTTGAAACTCTTCAAGTTTTGCCTTCAACTAAGTTTGAGGAGGTACAAGCAGTACCATTTTCTGAGCCTGAATCCACAACCATTATGTCTGGAGAAAGAGAGCCTAAAGGCCCTTCTTCATAAGAGGAAGTATTCAAGAATTATTTCTACACTTTAATTGAGATGGTTAAATTCATCTATGAAGAGAGGAACATTAGAATGGTTGGAGAGAGTTCTAAACCTCCACATGGAGAAGAAAGCCCAGGAGACAAAATGTATGATAAGAAGGATTCAAATGGTAATGATGGAAAGCCACCTCCATCTCCACCATCCTCATCATCTTCCTCATCATCTTCATCATTTCACACAACATCATCTTCCACTATCACCACCGAAACTGTCCATACTCATTCAAAAACCCCAAAAGGAAAAAATCCCTTACTCAAATTGGACATTAAGTTTTATATTCTCATGTACAATGGTGAAGCAAATGCAAAAAAGTTAGACAATTAGATTCGAAAATTGGAGGTATACTACAGAATTCAGAACCTTGAAGAAGATGACATAAAGATCCAGTTGGCTTCATTGAGGCTAGAAGGAGTAGGATTAGTCTGGTGGGAAGAAAAGACTAAGGAGGAAATGTGAATTCATGGTAAGATATCCATTTCTTTGGTTGAATTTGTTTTGCAATTAAAAGACAATTTAACCCTTTAGCCTATATGCCAAAATCCGTTATGAGTTGGCATAATTTTAGGTAGCTCAAAGGCAAAACAGTCCAAGACTATACACAGGAGTTTAGAAAGAGGGCTTTGTTGTTAGGAGTAAATTTTAATTCCCAAGATACACTATTGAAATATATTTTGGGTTTACATTCCTATTTGAAACATACTATCCTTATGTTCAATCCAAGCAATTTGGATGATGTTTTTGTGCAAGCCACGCACCTTGAAGCAAGGGGAAAGAACATTCAGGAAGAGGGTAGTAAGATTAAGCCTCTCAAGTGTAGGGAGAAAGAGAAAGGGGGGAATGGAAGGGAAAGAAGAATGCAAGTGTGAAGAAAGAAGGGGAGAAAACCATATTTGAACATTGTTCCAAATTTGGGCATGATGAAGCCCATTGTTGGAAATTACATCCTGAACTAAGGCCCAAGAAACAAAATAGTAAGGGAAATAAAAGGATGACCGCTACCACACAACACGAACTTGGTTCAGATTCTGGTGATGAGACCAAGATTTCAGCCATGGTCACAAAAGGGAAAGAAGTTGTTGCAAGCACTAGTTCCTAAAACAGTCAAAACAACACTCCAAATGAAGAATCAAGAATAGAGTTGTTTCATGTGAAAGTGATTTCAAATCATACAAAGATTGATGCATTATTTGTTAGTGGGTCACAATAAAACTTAATTTCAGAAGACTTGGTTAAAAAACTAAACCTTGAAATTGTACCTCATCATAAGCCATATCCATTGGGTTGGTTAGTTAACAATGAAAATTACAGGTTACAAGGAAGTGTTTGTTCAAGTTCGCTATTACTGAAAAGTTCATTGATGAAGTTGAGTTAGATGTAGTTCCACTTGACATCTCAGGAACCATTTTGGGTAGTCCTTAATAATAGGAAAGAAGTTTTTTATCACCATGAAAATAAATACTTATTTCTCAAGAATGGGGTGGAGTACATTGTGAGAGCCTATCGCAAAAAGCTGAACATTTCTTTGGTTAATGCAGGGTAGATGAAGAGACTAGTAAATGCAAGTAAAACTTTTGTGCATCTCATGATCAAGAAAAAGGATGATATTGATTATAAATATTTTGAAGGTTGTGATGAAAAATTGAAATCTGATTTTTTTGATGTGGTAAGAAAGCATGGCGAGATGTTTCAGGAACCAAAGGGGTTACCTCCCAAGACGGAAATCCAGCATGAGATATAGCTGCAGCAGGATGTTCCACTTCCAAATATTGGTATGTACCACATGTCAATTATGGAGAGAATGGAAATCAAGAAGAAAATTCAAGAATTTTTGAACAAAGGTATCATAAGCCCATTTACTTTGCCATGTGGTTCGCCCATTGTTTTGGTGCCAAAGAAGGATGGGACTTGGCACATGTGTGTTGATTTCCATGCACTGAACAAAATCATGGTAAAGAATCTTTATCCACTCCCAGGAATTAATGATTTGCTTGAACAGTTGACGTATGCAAAGTATTTCACTAAGTTAGATTTACGAAGTGGTTATCATCAAGTTAGAATAGTTGAAGAGGACATTTGGAAAACTACATTTAAAACTAAACAAGGATTGTTTAAGTGGCTTGTTATGCCTTTCGGTCTTACAAATACTCCAACTACTTTCATGGGAGTTGTGAATGATGTATTGAGACCATTTCTAGATGACTTTGTCATTGTGTATTTAGATGATATACTCATATTCAACAAATCCATAGATGAACATGTCATGCATGTAAACAAAGTACTTGATGTCTTGAGAAAAGAACAATTATTTTTAAAGATGTCAAAGTGTGAATTTGGAAAGACTTATTTATTGTATTTGGGATTCATTGTTGGAGGAGGTGAACTGAAGATAGACCCCTCTAAGGTTGAAGTCATTCTTAATTGGCCCAAGACAAAACAGTTACAAAGGTAAGAAGTTTTTTAGGGGAAACACAATATTGGAGAAAGTTTATTGCTAATTTTTTTTTCAATTGTAGCTCCATTACATGCATTGACAATTGTCAAGAAAGTCTTCCATTGGGGAGATGTATAGTAGAAAGCATTTGATGCTTTGAATCAAAAGATTACTTCAACCCCAGTATTGGCTCTTCCAGATCTTAGATATCCATTTGAGATTCAAACGGATGCAAGTGATTACGCCATGGGAGCAATTCTTATGCAGAATGGTAAGCCCATTCCATTTCATTCTAAAAATTTTAATGGAGTTGTAACTAACTATCCCACTTATGAAAAAGAACTTTACGCATTAGTAAAAAGTGTTAAGAAATGGAAACACTACTTGATGGGAAAAGAGACCATTATCCATACCAACCATCAACCATTGCAGTATTTATAGTCAGTCAAAGTTGCATCAATCACGACATTTCATATGGATGGGTTTTCTACAAAAATTTCATTTGGTTATCAGGTATAAAAAGGGAATCTACAATAAGGTGGTTGATATGCTTTCAAGGCCTATTTTAAATTCATCTATTATACTCAAGCATAATTTTGTTTTGCATGAAAGTTACATTGAACAATATGCAAATGATAGTGACTTTCAAGATGTGTATTCAACATTGAGTCGAGGAAACCAAATTGAAGAGTTGGATTATCATGTAAATAACAGTTTGTTGTATCATTTGGGCAAGTTGTGTATTCCAAAGGGAGAAAGAAACAATATCATAAGGGAGGTGCACACTTCATTGGTTGCTGGACACTTTGGTGTAGGAAAGATAGTATCAAATCTCCAAAAGTATTGTTATTGGCCATGCATGTTTGATAATGTTTCTTGTTTCATAAGAGGATGTTCTTTGTATGCAACAAGTAATCCTAGAAATAGGAGGCTTGGATTGTACACTCCACTTCTGGTACCTTCACATCCATGGGAGAGTATCTCAATGGATTTTGCAGGAGGTCTTCCATTGTCAAGGAAAGGTCATGATTACTTGTATATATTCATAGACAGGTTCAACAAAATGTGCTTATTAACACCATGTAAAAAGAAAATTACAGTTGAACAAATAGCTCATATTTTCTTCCAAAACATTTGCGTTCATTTTGGTCTTCCTACTTCTATTGTAAGTGATCGAGATTCTCGATTTGCTGGGAATTTTTGGTTGATTTGTGGGACATGATGGACAGAATGTTGAAGAAGAGTATAGCCTTACATCCACAAACAGATGAACAAACCAAGGTGGTCAATAGAATAGTCATTTACCTTCTTCGAGAATATTGCATCAAACATCCCAAGTTGTGGAATGAACAGTTGCATTACGTACAATATGCATACAATAGGGAAACGCATTCTTCCACAAACACATCGCCATTTGAGGCATGTTATGGGTACTTGCCAAGATCACCATTGGAATTCATCTTTGAGAAAGATGTTGGCATCGATGGTCACAATGAAATCAATAAGGCAAGGAAGTTCATAGATAAAATTCAGTTGATACATCATACAGTGCATGAACATCTTGAGAAAAGTCAAAGAATCTACAAGGCAAGGCATGACAAACATCGGGTTGATCACAAATTTCAAGTTGGCGATGAATTTTGGTTATATATTAGATAAGAGAGACTTCAATGGGAAGGTAAAAAGCTTAAGCCAATCTGTTATGGTCCTTTTAAAATCATAGAAAAGATTGGTAAAAATGCATTTAAGCTTGATTTTCCTCCTTATATGCAAATATACTCTGTTGTTAATGTTGAAAATTTGAGATTGTTTAAGCCTCCTTCGATTGATGATCAAGGATAGCATGTTCAACTAACATCAATAGATGGTTTCTCACCAGAATATCTTGATGAACCTCAACAGGATCTCATACTTGACAGAAGAACTAGGACTTCAAAAAGAGGGGATGTTGAATACCTTAGAGTGGGACTCAACAGAAAAAAGCCTTCTAAAGCTAAATGGTTGCAGATTGAGAAGGTGAGGGAGTTGTACCATCACCTGTTGAAAAATTGATGGTATCTTTTGGGGTCCAAAAGGCTTCTAGTGGGGAGGAATGATTAGGCACTCAATATTTAGCTCAAAAATCAAAGTTGTTAGAATGGATCAAAGCTTGAACGACCGTGTCCGTCTCAGAAAAAAGATCCTAACGCAACTTGTTTCACTGAAAACCGAGTTCATATGAGGATGTTATTGTGTTTTGTTCGCTTTGCTAAATAGGTGAAATTTGCAAAAAAAATACACAGTCACTGCACAGTCAGTAGTTCATACTGCTGACATGGCAGGTGACTGTGTAGGGTCAATTTTGGTCAACATTCAATCATAGTTTGACAAGTGGCATATTTTTATTGGGTTTCAAATTGATGACATGGCAAAATTGTATTGGTTGGTTTTGGACCAATAGGAGAATGCCACGTAGCAAGCCCGGAGGCTGCCACGTGGCACCTCCCAACGGCCTAGGAAGACTTGGTGCAAAGGATCAAAATTTTGGTGGAGTTTAGGGTCGAACCCACTACCTCTGGCACATAGTCCACAAGTCTTAACCATCCAGGCTACCATGTGTTTCTTAACCATATTGTATTCCACATTTATTTAATGTTTAACAGAATAAAGTTTGGTGGTTAGGGGAGGGCCAGACCATAGGCCAGCCCTCCCCATATGAATGCACCCATTGTTACCACAAACGGTTAGGTAGGCGGTTCCATAAACCATCACCCCAAACAGTTACTGTGAAACATGTGAACGCAATCAGTGTTACACCAAACAGTTGTCGATGACTCCAAAACTCCAATGGTCTCCGCGTATGTGAACACACTATCCAACAATCATGATTAATGTTAAGGTTAGTTAACGTGGCAGCCTGCGCTATGAAACCATGCCACTAACCACTGCATGTGACCCTCTGAAGAAACCGCCAATGATTTCAGAAACTGTCAGGTTTATCCGCGTAATTAAGTGCTAATCTCGGTTTAGCATTCAACTAATATGCAATTAACTCTAAGATTAAACTGGCGGAGTTTTAGTAGTTCCAACATTTTTGGCACCATCTCCTAGTTTAGTAGCCTTAACTAGAGCTTTCGATATTTAGAGGAGCTTTTCAAGGGAAAATTTGTCAAAGGCATAACTGAAGCAATTTTCGACCAAATTGAGCTCAGGAAGAGGTGTTCCTAGCTAATTTCGACTTTCTGAATACATTGGTGCAAGTATTAGGAGTAGGTAGAGCTTTGTAAACAAAATTTTTTCCATATTGAGCTAATACAAAGGCCCAAGCCATGGCAGCTGGACCAAGGAGATGTAGCCCAGGAGGGGTGAACTCCTTCATCAAAACATTGTGTTAAAGTGTCTCTTTGATGGTTTTCCGTACTTTGAATGTCTGTTGTTCAATACTTGTTTTTGAAGCTATTTGGTTCATCTCTGTCACATTAAACTTGATGAAATTTACATGTTTCAATCACCAAACGACCTAAGGAAACTTATGCATAGGAAGCAATGAACAAACATATGTTTATAAATCTGTAATTGAAATTAGCACAACAAAACTAACATCCAATATTAGATCAATATAATAGCTTCTCATGGCTGCATTTTGTCAATCATGTGTTGCGAATAATTGTAAAAGTGATGATGTTTTGTTGATCGTTTATTAAAACAACGATGATATTTTGGTCTTTTATTGATAGGTGGGGTATCAGTTTCTATTATGATGTAAACTTGACCAAAGAGTGTGTGTTATAAACTCTTGGAAAGTATGGTGATGATTGGGTCATGATTGGTCATGTGATTGAACATGTAGTTTTCAAATATTGTACTACATGTTTGCAGTCGATGCAGGTGTCAGCTCATCACTTATGGCTCTAAAGAACAAGGTGGAGGAGAAGGAAGTATTTTCTGTCAGGATAGTTGCGGTGTAGACAATATAAAACAATAGCTTCACATTATGTTCATGCTTTTGGAGCACCAAAAGCTCCTTAGTGGGGATGAATGATCTAGGTGGCTCCAAAAACGCTTGGAATTCAGAAGTGGCTTTGGAAAACCTCAAAAATCAAAGTTCTTGGATTTCACCCAAACTAGGACCAAATCGCAGTGCTCATCATATTGATTCCAATGGACGAACGACACTCAAATCCAAGTTTGTATGTTCAATATATTCACGGTCAAAGTTTTGGTCAAACTAGGCCCAGTGGCAACCACTAACGAGGCTTTGGAATTTTCCAGTGCATGGATTCCATCTGCTGGAATGGGTGAATTAGTCACCTCATTCATTTTTCCAGTGACCCTTAAAAATCGGCAGATTAATTTTAAATAGTTCGTTATATATATATATATATATATATATATATATATATATATATATATAGAGAGAGAGAGAGAGAGAGAGAGAGAGAGAGATATCTAAAGGGGTGGCGGGCTGCCACCCCCGCCACCCCCAATGGGAATGGTATACTATATGTAATGACAACAACATGGCTAATGGTCATACACATTTTTGGAGGCCCGTGGGATTCGAACCCGCATCAACCATGTGGTCGGCCTGCCTGAAGTAGTGGCCCCATAGTAACAGAACTCCAAACTTTAACATAACACATAACATACAATGTCGAAACACCAATATAAACGGTCTCCAACATGTAACAAACCACCAACCATTATATGGACGATGACCAAAACTGTAACATAAATAATAGGGCCAGTAGGATTTGAACCCACCCAGCCTGCTGGCCAGCCCCATGTGCCATAACCACCCACAACCATGTCCACATTTAAAAAAAGAACTTGTCACCAAACAAAAT
Source organism: Pinus taeda (assembly GCA_000404065.3). Lineage (NCBI taxonomy): Eukaryota > Viridiplantae > Streptophyta > Pinopsida > Pinales > Pinaceae > Pinus > Pinus taeda. The sequence goes on along the minus strand of APFE030293674.1, from coordinate 222,689 downwards.
GAAATCAAAATAAATTATGGGGCGGGTGGGTTTGGAAATCATGACCTCCACCGAGGTCAGCAATCCAACCATAGACTCTCCAACCAAGTGCCCAATCACACAACCTTGGTTATTTCATCGAACGAATTTTATATAAACTTAATTTTCTAGTCTATCTGGGACAGTGCACGGAGCGTTGAGCAGAGGACAGAGAGCGGAACAGTGCACCTAGAACCCAACCCAGGAGGGGCGCATTTTCTAGACAAGTATATTCTCGAGGAATATTCCACAGAATATTCCATGTAGAATTAATGAGGAATCTTAAAGATTTCCTAGAGGGAAATTTTTCAAAGTGATAGAATCATCTCTACTTTATACTCAAACGAACCAGAATTTCGTAGGGAACGTGATGGTGTGGTATTTTTCCTCATATGATCAGTAGAACTTCAGGCACTCAGCAGTGAGGAATATTTTACAAAATCTTGAGGAATCTAAAAGATTCCCTTGGCAGTTGATTTTTGACAGAGGCGAAATGATGCCAACTTTATAGTCATTTTTATCGTAATTTTGCGAGTGTAGTGGTGTGCTCAGAATTTTCATTCGAGTAGCATATTTTTCACCCATCTCCAGGAAGGAATATTTGGGGAATCTTTGAGATTTCTGAGGGTCGAGATATTGGTGGTGTCCAAAAGGGCCAAGTTTATAGTCATTTGACATGATTTTTCGCCACGAATTCAATGGTGTTTTCCATTTCATCAGTAGAAATTTGCATTTTTAAGCCATCCCCAAAAGTGGAGGTACATGATGCAGTGATGCCATGTTTTTCTTTTGATTTGCTGAGATGATTTTTTTTTTGTTGATATCCTTATTACCATTATGTTGGAGGATACTTGTATGCCACATCATGTGAGAATTTATTAACTTGTCATGCTGAAGGAGGGCCCATATGAGTGAGAGTTCCTATAGGAGAACGTCTTGTGGAGAGACATGTAACTCTAGTTGAGGGAATTTATCCTTGTAATGACAAATAATATACCATGTACATCATCATAATTTTGCAACATTTAATGAAGTGACCTCCCCACTCTTGACACCGGGCCCAAACACGTAATCCACATTGGGTGAACTCTATTATCAATGTGTTTGTATGCTTTCATTTGATGGTTGTCATTATGTTTCCTCTTATTTAAAGTATGCACATGTGGTTGTTTTATATTCTTTCACATGAAATTTTGCTAACATCACAGAAGTAAAATATCTTGGTTAATTACCAATGACTAAAGATATTTAGATCAATATTGAAGAGATGTAAAATATGATAATATTACAAATTAATCCAAACATCATATACAAATGCACTAATCAAATATTAATTTATATGAATGTTGTTATAAGATATATGTCGATTTTTTGATGAACAATGGATTTAAAAAATTACAACAATTGCATTGTCAAAGTTCGAAGTCTCCAAAAAAGAAAAATTCTCATACAAAAACATTGGTGCATCCATAACATAAAAACACATTGTTAATTTACTTTAAATAAAAGAATCGTGATGTCACCTTTTAACATAACCAGTGTCATTTAAAAAACAAATAACACGAGGGCTTTCAGGTCTTCAAGCACCGGTATTATTTTTAATTAATTCTCTAGTGCATTGTAACTCTTAACGCACTAGTGATTTCATAGAACTAACACCCCTCGGTTCTACAAAATATTATTTTCATTCCCAGTGCACTATTAAAATTAACGTCATTGGGCGCTCTATATAACAAATGCACCAGTGCGTTTATTGAAGCAAGATGTTCCAGTGCTACATGTTTAAGAGAAAGAACTGGAATTGCAATTATTTTTTGCATGCCCTGGAGTCGTTCCTTCATCAAATAATGACTATGGCTTTTTGTATATAAGCACCAACATGGTATACATTTCGAGGTCCGGTGCTCTTTGAGTTGAACACACCGAGAGTTTTTTTATTGTAAGCACGAAGGTGGTATACATTTTAGGTTTTGGTGCTCTTTCAATTAAACACCTCGATGCTTTTAATTATGTATAAAGTCCGGTGTGTTTCTAAAAGTAGCACACTGAGCCTTCTTGATCCATAAAGTGCATTGAAAAAAATGCTTGCTAAAACCTCTAGTCATCAATATTTTTTCAGTTCTGATGAAGTTTTGTTATAAGCTCTGCTAAAACATCCATTCCCACAAATGGATGTTTTAGCAGATGCTTTTTTGAAATTTGTTTCCAATGTTATATTGCTAAAAGCCTATGTTACGACCTTTGCTAGAAGGTCTTTTTCTTGTAGTGGAAAATGCAAACTTGATCTAAATTGTCTTGGTGAATTGCAAATTTTTTTTAACTTGTGACCAAAAGTAACAGTCAAGAGCAATTCACTTCACTACATTAGCACCATCTCTATTAGATTTCATCGCATCCCATGAATCACTTTCACTAGGCACCTAAAGGTGAGGTAATAGCTTGCAAATGTAGTTTTTGAAAGCATAATTAGTTTCATCTTGGAGTAAGTTCCATAAAAGTAGATGACCCTTGTATGCCCTATGACATATTTAATGCATTGCTTCCCTCTCTTGTATATTTGATTAATCCATCCACATTCTTTATGATTCACAATATATTGAATCAAAAGGTTCAATCTGTGCATGAAGCACCTGTACCAAAATATGTCTAGATGAGTTCACTCAATGATTCTTCTTGCTCTGTTACAATTTGTTGCATTGTCAGTGACCACTTGAACCACATTATTAGGACCAACATCATTAATAGTTTTGAATAGGAGATCTGTAATGTTTTGAGAAGATGCAGTGGTGGAGGAGGATTCATAACTTGCAAAAATCATTGAACTGCTAACAGAAAAACCAAGAACATTTATCAAATGTTTCTTTCTAACATTGATTTAATGGATACATTGCAATCTACCCACTTATTTGTAAATCATGTTAAATCTCTTTAAACCTTTGCCTTTTCTTTGTCTGATAAAAAAATTTCTAGCTTTTTCATAGTTGGGACTCTTGTATCCTTTTGGGGCTTCAGTGATTAGGTGCTCAAAATTATGCTCAAAAATAAAAGTTGTTAGAATGGTGTGCAACCTAAACAACCATGTAGTTCTCGTTATCTTGAATCTATCACAACTCATTTCACGTGAAACGGACACAGTGTGCTCCCAAAAACGTGTTCTATTCACTTTGTCAAATAGGCGAATTTTAAAAACAAAAGACAACTCAGTCAGCAGTCTGTACTATTGACGTGGCACTAACTGGGCAGGGTATGAGGCAGTTGACTGGGTCAAAGATTCTCTGTGAGCTATATTGTGCCAAGTGGCACCCTCTGATTGGTTTCAATTTTTGGTGGTTTATTTGATGGTGAGGTGGCCAACCACAGGCTGACACATGGCCCAAAGAGAGACTGTCATGTGGCAGCCTGGGAGGCTACCAAAAATTGGTTCAACAATCGAGCCAGAGGCCACAAGAATCAAAACTAGCACCTCTCAACACACAATGCGGAGCCTTACCACTCTTCCTACCCGTTGGTTCTTAACCATAAATGGAGGCACATATAATTAAGTTTTTATGGTTTCCATTTGGGGGATGGGGACTGTGGTTAACCCCCAACCCCGATCCACGGACCATGGTTAGGGGCTAACCACGGCCCCAAGCCTTAACCTACTTTGATAACCGATAACATAAACCACCCATGTGAACGATAATGCATGAGGGAGTGAGGGGGCCAACTCGTGGTGGTAGGCCATTGGCCTTAGCCCCCATGCACATGGCCAGAATTTTCGAAACTTAAGCATTCGAACACGTTTTAATGATCTGACAATTTTGTTCTATTTGTGGTGAAAATGTTGCTCAATTAGAGTGCTTGACGAGCGAAATTGTAGGATGATGCTGAATTTTGGGGAAAATGTAGAGTGAATAGTGGGAAAACTAGGAGAGGTCATAATTTCTCTAGTTTTCAACCAAATTGGATGCAGAAAGAGGCTAGGTAGACATTTTTGGATATTCTAGACTCATTGGAGCAGGTTTCGAAAGCATTTGAGCATTGTAAACACATTGTTTTACACTTTTGAGAATAATAGAGAAGCCTAAGCCATTGGAAGCTAAACCAAGGAGGCGTAGCCCAGGAGGGGTGAACTCCTTCATCATGTTCCTGCTGTGATGTGTTTTTCATGATGTTATGTACATTTTTATGTTGTTGTTTATTCTCTTATTTATGTTAAAATTTCTCATAAAATTAACATAAAAACTCATTTTACACTTGCAAAACTCATGAATCCTTAGGCACATGAAAAGAATTTTGATTCTAATCTGAGGAGGATCTTAGCACTGAAACCTAATATTCTTAATCAGGTCATTTTTGGTATTAGAGCACTAGGCTTGTTTTTGTAAGAATGATTTAAATTTTTGCACATTTATGTCATGCTTACAAGGTTAAGACTCAAAAGAGAAGGGAAGCTAGTTGGAAGCCTTGAAGTTGGGTCAAGGGAAAGGAGGGCTAGGTTGCCACAATCTCCAACACCTGTTCATCCTCAAGTTGTAGTTGAGACTCCAAAGAGCCTGTCTCATGAAAGAGAACCTACAAACATGACAGAAGATGAGAAGGTATTCAGGAAGGCTTTCTTTGATATGACAGAGATGGTGAAGGTCCTCTATGAAGAGAGGAATACTAGGTTGCAAGGTGAAAGTTCCAAACCTCCGAAAGGAGTAGATTCTTTAGGAGGAGGTAACAAAAATGGAGACAAACCTCCACCCTCTCCACCATTTTCTTCTTCTTCTTCTTCATAAGAATCTTTACCCTCTTCCACTAACACAACCCTTACTCATACTCATCAACATACTTCAAAAAGAACTGGTAAATCACCCTTTTTAAAACTTGATGTTAAATTTGAGTTGCCCATGTATGATGGTGAAGTGAATGCAGAGAAGCTTGATAATTAGATTTGTCAGTTGGAGGTCTGTTACAGAATTCAAAACCTTCAAGAGGATGACATAAATATTCAATTAGCTTCCTTGAGAATGAACAGTGCAACACTAGTACGGTGAGAATCAAAGACACAAGAGAAGATAAAAAACATGATAAGATCTCAATTTATTAGATTGATTTCATTGTTGCAATCAAAATACAATTCTGCCCTCTAGCTTATATGCAAAAAGGCATCATGAATTGGCATAACTTTAGACAGCTTAGAGGTAACGTGCAATATTACACCCAAGAATTCAAAAAAAAGGTCTTTAATGTTAGGTGTAGATTTGCAATCACAAGACACGTTGCTGAAGTAAATAGGGGGTTTACATAGTTACCTTAGGCATACTATCTTAATGTTTAATCCCAATAATATAGATTATGTGTGTGTGCAAGCCACTCATCTTGAGGCAAGAGGGAAAAACACTCCAGAAGAAGGTAGTAAAACTCCATTCAAGAGTAAAGGAAAATAAAATGGTTTCAAAGGGAAGGGAAAGAAAAATGCATCTAGCAAAAAAGAAGGAGAGAAATTAACATGCAAACATTGTTCCAAATAAGGTCACGATGAAGCTCATTGTTGGAAGATTTATCCTGAAATGAAACCAAAAAAATTCAACAACAAGGGAAAACAAAAGACCACTGCAACCATTCAATAGGATTTGGGATCTTATTCGAGCGATGAAACTGAAATTACAGCCATGGGTATAAAATGAAAAGAATCCATTTCTATCACTAGTTCTCTAAAGTCACAAAATGAAACTCCAAATGAAAAGAGGATAATAGAACTTTGTCACATAAGGGTGATCTCAAAACATAGCAAGATTGATACACTTTTTGACAGTGGCTCTCAAGCCAATCTTATCTCTGAAAACATTTTCAAAAGTTTAAACTTGGAAACCATTCCACATCATAAACCATATCCACTTGGATGGGTGTGTGACAATGCACAATTGCATGTTACTAGAAAGTGTAAACTGAAATTCACCATTACTGCAAATTTCATAGATGAAGTGGAGCTTGATGTTGTGCCATTAGACATATGTGGCATAGTTTTGGGTAGCCCGTACCTCTATGACAGAAAAGTTAACTTCCATAGACATGAAAAAAATTACCATTTGTTCAAATATGGAGTAGAATATATTGTGAGAGCTCATATCAAGAAACTAAATCTTTCACTTGTCAATGCGGGGCAAATGACTAGTGAATTCAAGCAAGAATTTTGTGCTTCTAATGATCAAACCCAAGAATGACGTTGATAATGAAGCTTTTATAAGTTTTGATTCAAAATTGAAATCTAAATTGGTTGATGTAGTTAAACAATATGATGAGATGTTTGAGGAACTAAAGGGATCACCTCCCAAGAGAGGAATCCAACATGAGATACAACTGCAACAAGTTTGTCCTCTTCCTAACATTGGCATGTACAAGATGTCAGTGATAGAAAGTGCAGAAATTAAGAAGAAAATTCAAGAGTTGTTGGATAAAGGGATTATCAGGCCATCTTCCTCACCATGTGGTTCACCTATTATCTTGGTGCCAAAGAAGGATGGAACATGGTGCATGTGTGTGGACTTCCGTGCATTGAACAAAATTATGGTAAAGAAGCATTACCTATTGCCTAGAATAGATGATTTACTTGATAAATTGAAAGATCCAAAGTATTTTACTAGGTTGGACTTAAGGAGTGGCTACCATCAAATTAGAAAAGCTGAAGGAGACATTTGGAAGACAACATTCAAAACAAAACAAGGTTTGTTTGAATGGAAAGTTATGCCTTTTGGTTTATGTAATGATCCTGTTACATTCATGTGTGTGATGAATGATGTGTTGAGGCCATTTTTTGATGAGTTTATTATAGTCTTCTTAGATGACATCTTATTTTTTAGTAAATCTCTTGATGAACATGTCATGCATGTAAGAAAGGTACTTGATGTCTTGAAGAAAGAACAATTGTATCTTAAGATGTCAAAGTGTGAGTTTGGAAAAACTTCTTTAGTTTACTGGGGTCATATTGTTGGAGGAGGTGAGTTGAAAATAGATCCCTCCAAGGTTGATGTCATTTTGATTTGGCCAAGGCCCAAGACAGTTACTGAGGTAAGAAGTTTTTTGGGAGCAGCCCAATATTGGAGGAGATTCATTGCTAATGTTTCTTCTATAACAGCTCCTTTACATGCATTGACAAGTGTGAAAAAGGTTTTTCAGTGGGAGGAAAACAACAAAAGGCCTTTGATGCATTGAAGGAAAATATCAGTTCAACTCCAATACTTGCACTTCTAGACTTGAGACAGTCATTTGAGATTCAGACTAATGCTAGTGACTACGCCATGGGTGTTGTCCTCATGCAACATGGTAATCCTATCTGTTTTCATTAGGAAACTCTTAATGGTGCAGTGATTAACTATCCTACATATGACAAGGAATTGTATGCATTGGTGCAAAGTGTGAAAAAATGGAAAAATACTTCATGGGTAAGGAAAAAAACATTCACACTGATCATTAACCATTACAATACTTGGAATATCAACCAAAGTTGTAGCAATCAAGGCACTTTCTATGGATGGGTTTTCTTCAACAATTCCACTTGGTAATTAGGTATAAGAAATGTATCTACAATAAAGTTGTTGATATGCTTTCTAGGCCCATTGTTAGTGCAACTACTTTACTCAAGCATAATTTTGTTTTGAATGAAATTTATATTGAGCAATATGCATTAGATAATGACTTTCAAGATGTTTATGCAAGCTTGAGTCAAGGTAACCAAGTAGAGGAATTGGATTATCATTTGCATGATAATGTGTTGTACATCTTGGCAGGATTTGTATTCCACAAGGAGAAAGAGTTAACATCATAAGAGAGGCACATACTTCTCTTATTGTTGGTCATTTTGGTGTAAGTAAGATGTGGAACATCTACAAAGGTATTGTTATTGGCCTCATATGCTTAAAAGTGTATCACATTTTATTAAAGGATGTTCATTATGTGCAATCAATAAGCCTAGCAATAGGAAGTTAGGATTGTACACACCACTTATGGTTCCTTCACAACCATGGGAGAGTGTTTCTATGGATTTTGTAGGAGGTCTTCCATTGTCAAAAGAGGTCATGATTATTTGCATGTAGTTGTGGATAGGTTTAGAAAAAAATGTATTTTGATGCCAGGTAAAAAGAAAGTTACAACTGAACAGACTGCTCAGTTATTCTTTCAGAATGTATGGGTGCATTTGGATTGCCTGCATCCATTATTAGTGATCGTGATTCTCACTTTGTTGGGAATTTTTGGTCAAGATTATGGGGACTCATGGACACCAACTAAAATAAAGTACAACTTTTCATCCACAAACAAATGGTCAAACAAATGTGGTGAACAGAAAAATGATACATCTTCTTCGTGGGTATTGCAGCAAGAATCCTAAGTTGTGGGATGAACATCTTCACTATATTCAACATGCTTACAAACTGGCCAAGCATTCTTTAACTCAAACATCGCCATTTGAGGCATGTTTGGGATACTTGCCTATATCTCATTTGGATTTCATTTTTGAAAAGATGTTGCTATTGATGGTCATAGCAACATAGGCAAAGCAAGAAAGTTCATTGAACAAATCTAATTGGTACACCAAAAAGTTCAAGAACAACTTGAAAAGAGCCAAGGCAAGTACAAAGAAAGACACGAAAAACATCATCTAGATCACAAGTTCCCAGTCGATGATGAAGTTTCTCTTCACATTAGCAAAGAGAGGCTCCAAGGAGAAGGTCAAAAGCTAAAACCAATCAGATATGGTCCATTCATAATTTTGGAAAAGATTGGTAATAATGCCATCAAGTTGGATTTGCCTTCATATATGCAAATTTATGCTCTTGTTAATGTTGATAATTTAAGGTTGTATGCACCTCCTTTGATTTAATATCAAAGGAGAGAATGTTCAAATTCCATCTATTGAAGACTTTTCTCGAGAATCCTTTTTGAGCTTCAACAAGACACTATACTTGATAGAATAATAAGGACATTGAAAAGGGGAAGTGTTGATTATCTTCAAGTGGGGCTCAAGGGAAAAAATCCTTAAAAATTCAAATGGATAGAGATTGGAAAGGTGAGGGAATTGTACCGTCACCTACTAGACAACTGAATGTGATCTTTTGGGGTCCAAAAGGCTTCTAGTGGGGAGGAATGATCAAGTGCTCAAAATTATGCTCAAAAATAAAATTAGACATAATGGTGTGGAAACTGAATGATTGCGTAGTGCTCGTCATCTTGAATTCAGCGCAATTCTTTTCACATGAAATGGACACCGTATGCTCCTAGAAACATGTTCTATTCACTTTGTCAAATAGGCAAATTTTCGAAGAAAAAAAGGACAGCTCAGTCAGCAGTCTGTACTGCTAACATGGTGCTGACTGAGTAGGGTATGAGGTAGTTGACTAGGTCAAATATTCTCTGTGAGTTATATTGTGCCAAGTGGCACCCTTCGATTGGTTACAATTTTTGGTTTTTTATTGGATGGTGAGGTGGCCAACCACAGGCTGACACGTGATCGAACCAAAGGCCACCATGTGGAAGCTAAGGAGGCCACCAAAAATTGGTTCAATGACTGAGTCGAAGGCCACGGGAATCAAAACCGATACCTCTCAACACACAACATGGAGCCTTATCACTCTGTCTACCCATTGGTTCTTAACCATAAGGGGAGGTGCATATAATTAAGTTTGTATGGTTCCCATTTGGGGGATGGCGACCATGTTTAACCCCCGATCCTAGTCAACAGACCATGGTTAGGGGCTAACCATCACTGATAATCGATAACAAAAACCTCCCATGTGAACGACAATGCAGGAAGGAGTGGGGCGCCCAACCAATGAGGGCAGGCCGTTGGTTTTAGCCCTTAGGCATGTGACCCCCACGTGGCCATAATATTTGGAACTTAAGTGTTAGAGGAATTTTTAATGATCTGGCAATTTTACCCAATTTTCGGCAAACATTTCACTCAGTTATAGTGCTTGGTGAGCGAAATTGTAGTACTCTGCCAGATTTTTGGGAAAATGTAGAGCGAATAGTGGGAAAACTAGGAGAGGTCATAACTTCTCCATTTTTTGACCAAATTGGATGCAGAAAGAGTCTAGGTAGCCATTTTTGGACATTATGGACTCATTGGAGAAGGTTTCAGAAGAATTTGAGCATTGTAAACATATCTTTTTACACTTTTGAGCATATAGAGAGGCCAAAGCCATTGGAAGCTAGACCAAGGAGGTGTAGCCCAAGAGGGGTGAACTCCTTCATCATGTTCCTGTTGTGACGTGTTTTTGGCGATTTTATGTACATTTTTATGTTGTTTTTAAATTTCTTATTTATGTTAAAATTTCTCATAAAATTAACAAAAGATCATTTTATACTTTCAAAACTCACGAATCCTTAATCACATGAAAAACATTTTGTTTCTAATCTGAGGAGGATCTTAGCACAACAATCTAATATTCTTAATCAGATCATCTATTGATGGCCTTAACCAAATCATTCTAGTAGGGAGAGCAAAGCACATTCAATGGTATATCGCAAGCACAAATAAATTAGGCTACTTTTGCAGCCACATCATCCCTCCCACCAATATTCTGGAAATCAGTTATTGATCATGTAGATTCATAGGTTCCAGAAGTGCCATGGGGATATTGGCCACCAAATATAGAGGTTGCACTTGATTTGGAATAAAATTTTTGTTTCTTAATTTTATTTTTTGCAACCTCCTCTATTTGGATGTATTTTCTCCTTGTTCCATTGATACATTAGTGAATATTGATATCCCTATGAGACCCTTTTTTTCATCATTTTCGTTTACCCCACAAAGATGCCTCCTCACACGGGTATATGAACCATTGTAGGTTTTCCTCCATGACAATCATGAGCTAATAAAAGCTTGAAGGTTCCACCACCTCTTCCCCCCTCAAGTTTTGTCACATAATTCCACAAGGATGTTGATGCAACTTTTCTCGCTTGCATTCCAGTGCCCTCTTCATCCCCTTCCTATCCAAACCTTTCCTCCTCATCATAAATTGGGTCACTATGAGTGAAACCACTATCCTCTTCATCCATTTCTTCCCTTCTATGCCTACCCCCCACCAACACCATGAAAACCAAAAGTGGAATGCTAATCCAAAAGAACACCATTTTATATTGAAAACCTCCAATAAAATGAGAAAGAAGAAATAATGGGAAAGAGTGGGAGAGGAGAAGAAAAATGGCAAACAAGAACGAAAATAAATGAGGGAGTTGATGGGAGTTTGCAGTTACCTCTTTAGCTCTTGAGAATTTGAGAACTTGAGGTAAATGGTAGACCTTCTTCACTCTTCCAATATCCTCCTCCTTCACTCCCCTAATATTTTCTCATACCTCTTACAAATATGAACTCATAATATGACTATCTCCTCTCTTCTCCAAGGTTTCTTTTTTTGTCTTATAAACGCTCTCCAAAGATAAAAAAATGAGGAAAATAAGGGGAAGATCCCTTTGAACCTCATCCTATATTTTCCCTAACTCATCCTTAACTCACCCTGGGCCCAAATTTAACCATAGTTATTGAAAAAATAAAATAAGAAAGAGTTGAGCTATGGAACTGTGCAAGTTGGTCCTGAAACCACTTGTGAACAACGAAGCAACCATGTTGGAACTGCATTTTGGGCCTATGGAATTCCACACAGAACCATTACACTTCTTAAATTTTAGGATGCATAATTTTCCGTTGGGGTTCTAATTTTCAGAGCCATAGTTTTCCTATGGTTTTGCATAAGACGTAAATCTAGGTTTTGAACCAGGAGGGACAATTTCTACAACATTGTTCTAAACAATGCATTATAATGAACCAAATGGATGTTATTTTATCAATCCAAGGAATAACTCCCAAATATATTGCTATTACAGCGATGAGAATAGACTCATATAACATACAAAAGTGACCTTTGGTTTCATCTTCCAAGGCTGACTCTTATTCTTACTATTCATTTTTCCTTTTATTTACATATTTACAAGATATTCATCCAATCCCCGAGGATTAGGTTTCTAACATTACACCCCTTAATCTGAAGGGGTGTTTGTGAGTCCAAACATCATCTCTATTTTTTCTTGGATGGAGAATGTTCTTCCTCTTCTTGTTCTTCCATTGTAGTAATCTCTTCTTGGTCCACGTAGATGGTATCTTGTGAATTCACATTTGTTTGTTCTTCTTCTTTCTTTAACCATACTTCATCTATTCCCACACCAATAATTTCCACAACTTTGCGTACTATTTTATTGTATCATTTGTAATATTTTCTTCTTGTTTAGTATCCAAGGATGATTCCTTCATCTACCCTAGAATAACATTTGCCCAATTTATCATCATTTATCTTCATGTAACGCTTTCTTTGAAAACTTCTGAAATACTTAACTAAAGTTGGCCTACCTGTTGGGCCGTGAATACAACCACTTTGTAACACTTATTTCATCCATTTTTACTCTTCTTTATCAAGTCATTTATTATAATTTATTATTTAAATCCATTTTATAAATGATTTATGCTCTTATAGATGAATATTATTTATTCTCCTTTATTTCTAATAAATTGATGATTATGCATGATTTTATCAATGATAGTTTCATATAATTGGTTGTAACATTATTCACCATTTTTAACCTCCAACATAATTTCTAGATTGAAGATTTGACCATTAAAAGTGCCAACTCAGAAATTCGTTGGAATAAGAAGTGATAGTTTTGCGGTTGAGATTCTGAGCAAAGGAAGACGAATCTAGAAAATCTGGAGCATGGGTTTTGTCTACAACGGACCCAGTTAACTTTACCAAAGAACAGTTTGCCCAAATTTGTCTTGTATTGAGAGAAACGCAGGGTTCTTTGAGCATGATTTTCTCAGATTTGTTGTTGCGACCATCCTCCAAATCTCAGCTGCAAAGCCAAATTCGCCTTGCTCTTGTTGAAATATAGATGGAAATATATTTTCTTATTGATCAATTGGTTAAAATCAATCCAATTTTGTAATAGAAATCATGTTGTAATTATCTTTGTTGTAACTTCTCTCTGATCTCTCTCTATTTAAATGTGAACAGAGATCAAAGAAGGGGATGATTAATTTGGAGAGGGATGATGAATTCAGAGATAGGATGGAATTGAGGACTTAGAATTAGAGATTCAAGAGTGATGATGGATTACTCATGATGGAATAGGATAGGATAGGGGGAGAGGGAGATGGAACGAGTATTATTCTGAACTGTAATTTTATTTGCAGACTCTCATTGCTCAGAAGACACAACTCAATGTAATGTCGGTCGATTTGATGATCAATATATAAGCAGAGTTATTATTCCTTCGCATTTCTGAAGCACTACTGGCAATGATCACTGGTGGTTAAGGGCCCAACCCTGGTGGATTCACTTGCCGTTCTTGTACCATTATTTCATGATCTTTACTGCGTGATGGTTTGATTTTATTTCTATTTATCCTAATCATGCTTGGTATTTCCAGGCTGAATGAATTGATCTGTTTTATATACTGTACTTAAATTGTGTTGTTGTTCATTTCCTTCTTAACAGAGATCACTGCTTTTCACCAGCATGTTGTTGTGATGTTCATTTCATCTTCAAAGCTGCACTGATCACTCCAGTAATTTAACAGTTTTTTGTTCATTACAGTTATATAAGTTTGGCTGCTTATTTCTAATACTTAGAGCTATTATTCATTTACTTTCTACAATTATTTAAGCTTGCCTTTCAACATTCTTCTAGTTAGCACAATGGTCTCATTTTCATTAAGTTGTAGTAATACGATTGATTTAATTCTTTGCACTTTCCAATTGGTTATTTAGTGTTGTGTGTGAGATCAACAACTATAAAGGACATTGGCTATCGCTGCCTAAGTTCTCAGATTGTGGATCTTATTTATGCTTGATTTAATTTACATCAATTTACAAAGGGATGAGTTACTATTACTGTACCCTTGACTAATACATTGCTTATTTTTCTGAATGAATGATTTAGGCTTCAAGGTCTTTTGTTGTAAGTATATTTTGTTTCAGGCATTCATTTACTTTTGGATTTTAAGCACTATACTGCAAAACATTACTCTTGATTAAATAGCCGCCTCAAATTGAGTACACTCTTGAAATAAAAAGTTGTCCCTGGGTTGACAATTAATGTGAGGTAATTAGGAGTTAAAAAGACACATTTTTATTGCTCCACACTACCTTTCCATAGATCATATGGTGTCTTATCACTATTAACTTAATGTTTTTCTTTGTTCATTATGTATAATGCTACACCAATTACTTCTTTCCAAAACTTATCTAGTAGTTTGGCCTCTATTAACATTGTTCTTATTGTTTCTTGCACTAATATTTTCTTTATTCCTATGGCTCCATTCAATTGTGGAGTTATTGCAACGAAAAGTTATCTCTTAGTTCCATATTTCTCATAGAATTCATTAAGTTCATTTGAGGTAAATTCATCTCCTTTGTCTGATCTTAAGCATTTTATTCTTAGATCACTTTCATTTTCAAATAAGGCCTTAAATGATTTAAAAGTATACAATGCTTCTGATTTTTCTTTAAGAAATGAAACCCATATCATTCTAGTATAATAATCAATAAACAACATAAAATACCATTCACCTTGTAGGGTTGGTTTTCTTGTTGGTTTGCATAGATCTGTGTGAACAAGCTATAATGTTCTTGATGTCGAGCACTTATTTGACTTGAAGCTCACTCTTGTTTTTTCCCATGATGGCAAGATACACAGATGATCCTTGTTGGCTTGATGTTTTGGGCATATCTCTCACTTCTTTTGTTTCGTTGATTTTTACCAAACTATGAAAGCTCAAGTGTCCTAACCTTGTATGCCATAACCAAATTTAATATGTCCATCCAATGTAGCATTTTCCTCCTTGAATTTCATTAAGAGTATATACATTTCATGGAGTCATTATTACTTTTCCCACTAATCATCTCGAATCAGTCTTCCTTATTTCACATTCTTTAGCATGAAAAGTGAGATCATAACCTTGATCACACATCTGGATGACACTTAAAACATTATGTTTGAGTCCTTCAACATACAAAACTTTTGTGCTCTAGCCATACCCTTGCCAAGGCTTACAGTACCTGTTCTAGTGATTCTTGCAGATCCATTGTCTCCAAAAGTCACATTTCCTCCTTTTTCTTCTTATATAGTAATAAATTTATTTTTATCTTCAATCAAATGTCTAGAACACATGTTACCAGTGTACCACTAACTTTCAATATTTCAAGCATACATAACTAGCCTACAATTTGTTTTGGTGGTTCTTCCCATTTTTTCTTCCAAAACCCTTATCTTGATTTTGTAGGACAATATCATGCCAAATGTCAAAAATTGTTTCATATATAACACTATATATTGTACTTGGATAATGGAGAAAATGAATTATGATTTCTATTATTGAAGCCATAAGTATCTTTGATTCCATTTTCTACAAGATTATTTCTAGATGTTTGATGAGAAACTATTCCATAATCATTTTTCTCATAAGTGTTATGATCTCTTGCTTTATGTCCAAAACTTTTGCATGAAAAACAATGACCAAGACAAATGCTTTGATACGTGGCTATGTGTGATCTCCTTAATGAACAATTATTCTGAAGTTGGTCTGCTTTGAAGAAGATTTTATTCTTTATTGGTCCTTGTTCCTTATTATATTGCTTCCTACATTGTGAATGGACTCCTTGAGGGCATCAACATAGATATTTGGTGTAGCATTGTTTCCAGACTCCTCGTGACTTATGTCCTTGCTTTTTACTGAGATTGGGTCTTTCAGGCTTTTCTTCAACTTTCTTTCCTAGAGACTTAGGTTTTCCATCTTCTTTGTATTAAGTCTCACCCATATAACCAAGACCATTCTTTTCATATGGTGATATTTGACTCATGAGAATAACATCTAGGGTTTTAGATATTTTCATGATTTTGTTGAGCTTGTCTAGCTCTTTCCTTAATTGGACAATTTTTGCTTCAATCTTATCATTGTTTTCTTCCTCTTCTTTTAGTTGTCTCTTCAACCCTCTTTTTGCTTCTTCTTTTTTATTCTTGAGGAAGATGATTTCCCTAGATATTCTTTTGTTCTTATTGCTAAGGTGATCAATCTCTTCTAAGTATTGATGAGTTTTGCTTGAAGATTCACTATGGCTTCAACATCTTCTTCTTCTAACTTTTTCTTTTTTATCCTTTGAATTTCCTATGTTTGATTCTTCATTCATGGCTAAAAATAATATCTCTCTTCTGTCAACAACAAAATCATATTCTTCTTCTTTAGAAAAACCATTATCCTCTTTGCAATAGAAATTATTCTTTTTCAAAGATTTTTCTTTGAAGACCCTTTTGGTTCTTCATCATCATCGCTATATTCCTTGAAAGGATACTTATTAGAAAAATTTCCTATATTACCTTAATTAAAACAAATGAGAGGTAACTTACCTTTGAATCTAGATATTTTATTTAGTTTTCTAACTAGTTGATACATTTTTGTATCAAATTCATCACTGGAGTAGTCACTAGACTTGCATTTCATTGACTTCTTTTATACTTTAAATAGTGCTTCCTTATGTGATGAGTTTCCCATCCTCATTTCATATGCAATGGTAATTCTGTGAAGTTCATCCATTTTTAGATTTTTCAAGTCATTTAATTCTTCTATGGTAGAGACTGGCATCAAAACATAGAAAAATAAACAATTTTTTTTTTTAACTTCTTTCTTCAACTATTTCACCAAATTATTTGAGGGAATTAACCACTTCATCTACTCAAAGAAATAAGAAGCAAATCTTCATCATTCATTTTCAGGCTTTCAAATTCCTTCACTAGGGGGTGAATCAATATCACATAGATTTACATTCTTTTCACTTAAAACTGAAATCACATCACATAATCAACCATTAACATAATGCATGAATCCAGAGATTAAAGTAAAAAACCAATATTGGAGAAAAAAAACTTGAATGATTTTCTAATAGTCTTTAGTATATTACATTGTTACATGCAGCAACCTATGAGGAAACCAATCCTTTGTAAGCAAAAACTTACAGTATTACATAATCCAACCTGTTAAGAAGATGAGGATACCAATCCTTTGTAAGAACCAACATACGACTACTCAAGCTCCAACATGTTGCATAAATGACAACACTCATATTTTGAAATTTAATTCAATCTAACATCTTGTTGTTCATTATTCTGTTGTCAACGTTTGGACTTGAAAAATGTAGGTTTTCCAACCTAGAAGTTTGTACCTATTGTTTTCTAGACTCAATCTTCACAACACTGACATCACTTCTATGTAGGATATCTTATATACTTACAGCCTAGGGTTTAGCATCCTCTAAAGCCAACAAGCGAAAATACACAAATTCAACATGTGGCCTGGATAAGCTAGGGTTTGTCCTCCATTAATAACAACAAGAGAGAGAGACACAACCTTTACCTACTACCTAGGTGAACTATGGATCAGCCCCCTCCAAAACCAACACAACATTTGACCTATGATAGAGTAACACCATAAAGAATAAAAACAACAATGACCTTAGCTCAACTCAGCCTCCTTTTCTTCCTTAGCTTGGCCCTATTCTCCTTTAATTAGGCCTCCTTTTTCTTCCTTAGCTCAACCATGTTCTCATTTAGTTCATCCTTGTGGTCATTTTGAACCTTATTCCACCGAATTGGTTGCCCAAATGAGCCACATGACTGGCATATTTACACTAAATTGTGATGGCTTGGGGGGCAACTTATCACCACAAAAATTGGATTTGGTTAGGCCTTAATGATAGGGCTAAATTTATTCCTAATTTATTTAATCCATGCATTAAAAAAATTAAAAAATTGTGAAGAGTTAAGAGCCATTCCAATTATCACCAGAAAGGTCTTGAAAATGCTAGTTGATTGTATAACTTTCACTTTCACAAGGATTTGCTTTGGCATCAATGACAACTATTTTTAATAACAACATTTGAAAATGGATTTTAGACACTTTCCTTCACTATCACTCATGAGACTTGTCCATGATGTCCTTTGACAACCATGGAACTCTTCTCCTGAGTGAAGTCAACCTTTTTAGTGCATTAATGGCGATATAATTAGATTAGGTGGTTCTAGGTTGATCATTAAGAGGAATTCAAACTATCATCCCATTAATGAGGAGTAACTTGGGCCCTCAAAGTCTCTTTCAATCATTGAGAACCTATTTTGAATAAAGATATTTCTCATTAAATCTAGTTCTTCAAGAATTTTATAACTTCTCTATAGATGAAAGACATTGGGTATAATTTGAAAGAGATAACAATTACAAGTCTATGTTGAATGAATGACATTGGAGATAAATAATATAACTCTCTCATCTCTACCATCCATTTACCTTGTAGTTTTTTGTGTTATTTCCTTCATAGAAAAGATGTCTTCATTCACCAATGTTACAGAAGGCTTTCAAGAAGGACACATCCCAAGGAGAGTGATGGATCCCATTTGGGTTGAACTAGTCTTACTAGGTTTTTTTACTCATTTCATGCTTTTTTATGACTAATATATGAGCATTGTTGTTCCCTCCAATTTTTTTCTGTTTAAGTGACATTCTTGTGGTTAAAATTGTACTTCAGTTGCATGCATGCTTTCTTGTTTTTATTTTTTTTGTGGTAATACTCTTATGTTTGTCCCATTCTAACCCTTGTCTCTTGTTTAGCTTATAGCCTAACTTAGCAAAGGAGATTTTTCTCATCAATGCAACAATATCCCCAACATAGAATAGTGACTCCCTCTTATGTTTAAATCATCACATATCACTTCTTAGGTCGTTTTCAATCATTTTCCAAACTTGGTGAATTCAAAGAACATTAAATAACTTATATTTTCTTTTAACAACCTCCCTAAGGGGATACATTTCCAAAAAAAATGTTTTCCATAAACCCACCAATTTGCACAATTAAATCTCTTTCTTTTGCACAAGCCTCAAAACAGAGAATCATTTTACCATGGGAGCCCCATAGATGAACTATATGTTGGTCAGAAGAAACTTTGTTTCTAGTTGTTTCTCTACTCTAGCATAGAATTTGTGTGCCTGTCTTTGTAAAAACCCATGAAGCTTGGCCCAAATCTAATTTTTAGGCCTTAGGCATTTCGATTAGTTACTGTTGCGAGATTTAATTTTTGAGTAATTATAGGTTGTTATTCTATGCTATTTTTTATTTGTTTAGTCACTGACTAACTTAGAGGCTAGGAAATGAAACCATTGTTCCTAGCTTTTTCCACATGGGTGGATTATCTACTTATCATGGCATACACATGTATAGGTTACAAATTAATTTATATGTTGTTATTCTATGCTCTTTTTCATTTGTGTAGTTATTGGAAAACTTAGAGGCTAGGAAGTGAAATCATTGTTCCTATATTTTCCCACATGGATGGATTATGTACTTATTATTGCACACAATTGTGTGCCTTAAAACTTCATTTATTCTTTTCCTTTTCAATTTCACAAATCACACACAAGAGACATAAAAATCCCATAATCTCTAGTGTGTTGTTTTCCTTGCATCCATAAATAACTTAGAAAAACATAGAAAGATGAGTGGGTGACATATCTCGCTGTGCACAATTTTAGTTTTTTGGTTTGATAATTTATTTGATAAATTCACATACATTTCAAAGTTAATTGAGTGAAGTAACAACCCCTAGATTTCATATATTTTGTCTCTATAAAACTTATTTAAATTTTTGCAGATTATGTTGAGTAGCATTAATACCTCTGAAGGTTCACAAACACCTAGAAATTAATTAGGAAAAGTGACAACCATTCAAGTTCACATACTTTACTCTTTATCAAATTTCTTAAATGTTTTAAAAATGATTTTCATAGACTCTTATCTCAAACATTTTTGTTTCTTTACATGAATCATGCACACAAAGGACCTAAAGATCTCCTTTATCCCAAGTATGCTCTTCGTCCTACACCCATAAAATGATCTTAGTGAACTAGAAAATCTGGGATGCCAGAAATACCTCCCTTGTTGCAACATTAAGTAAATCCACTTAACCATGATACCAAAATTTCCCCTTGAAGGGCCAAAGTTTGTAGAAATTCCTTGTAGATTCAAACTACTAATTGTAATTTACTAAAACAATAGACTTGAATCTAATCTACTCATCAGCGCAAACAATTAAATGATCATGAAATAATGAAGCATACAAGATAAAGAATTCAATCAACACATTACACAATGATTTCCTAAGGAAATCCACAGCTAAAAACCCCTACTATATGTTTATTGCATTAGTTAGAAAATATGAGAATATTACAATGCTTTGCTCAAGCCTGAGTAACCTCTACACAATCTTTATCTATCTCACAACTTTCTAGACAAGCCCAGGCCAATACTTAATCAAATTTTGGCTTGCCCAAGTCCCTATTTCCTTGCACTATTTCCTTGGGAATTGTCCCCTATTAATTAGGGAAATTACTCAATTGGAATTGCATAATCCTCATAGGCCTTCCTCTAACAACATGCACCACCTGTAAAATTTGGATGATTATACAATTGATAGTGCATTGTCCCTGAACTCCAATCTCAACTGGGTAACTCTCAAATCTAACATGCATGAGTTATTTATGAGTGAATCATCAGTTAACTGATTGAGCACATGAAGAAAAACCCCACTGTCTGACCTCCTACTAGTTCCTCCATTGGTTGGAACTAGTTTAATTAACTTTACATCAGTTAAACTATATTAATTAATTACAACTCAAAATAAACTCAACTGAGGCTCCTATAATGTAGGATACAGTCTACATGACTCTAGTTAGACACTCAACTTGAATTAACTGAGCCAACTAACTCAATTTAACTTAGTTAACTCGTACAAGTTGTCTTGTGATGTGGAATTACAATTTTATTCCTAATTTAATTCAAGGACAAAATTAAGTTAGAATTTTCTTGTTGCATTTTGAACTCCCCCTCTCAACAAGAAAGGGATTATCAAATACCCCAATCCTGCCTCTATGGAACTCAAATTTTCCTCTTGACAGTGCCTTAGTCAAGATGTATGCATCCTGCTCCTCTATAGGTATGTACTCCAACAACATGATTCTCATCTATACATAATCTCGTAGATGATGATACCAGATGTCAATATGCTTGCACTAATCATGAAAAACTAGATTCTCAAATATTTTTGTACCACTTTGATTGTCACAGTAAATCACTATAGGATCCATCTGTTGACCAAATAATGCAACAAGGATCTTCCTCATCTCGGTAGCCTCACAAGTTGCTTGACTAGAAGCCATGTAATATGCTTCTGCTAAACTGAGTGCAGATGATCTCTGCTTCCCATTGTACTAAGAAATTGTTGTTGATCCAATACTGAAAATTCCCCTTGATGTGCTCCTCTTGTTGGATGGAATCCCTTTCGAATCTGCATCTGTGAAGCCTTTCAGCTTCACTCCCTCTGTGCATATGTACCAAATATCAAACTTAGTGGTGCCTCTGAGGTATCTCAACACATGTTTAGCTTCCTTCCAATATAGTTTGGTTGGCTTAACCATTTCTTGACTAAGCTGGTTAACTACAAAACATATGTCTAGTCGTGTGTTCACCAAATACATAAGTGAACCCACAAGCTTCTTGTAAATTGTAGCCTCCACTACTTGACCTAAAGTAGCATCTTCCTTCCTCCAACTCCCTACTAGAGGAGTCTCCATGGGTTTGTTACTCTCCATGTGGAAATTCTTTAGTATCTCATTGAAATACTTCCCTTGAGAGACAAATAGTTCCTCATCTCCTTACCATACTTCCATACCAAGGAAATAATGCATGAGTCGTAGGTCCTTCATATCTAATTCTCTTGCAAGATCCTCTTTGCAATATTTTACTAGCTTCTCATCGCCTGTTAAAATTAAATCATCAACACATAATCCTATAATAAACAATTTACCTTCAACCACAATATGGTAAAGGTTCACATCTACATCATTTTTTGTGAAGCCCAACCTGGTGAAATAACTGTCAATCTTGGTGTACCAAGCATAGGGTGCTTGTTTCAATCCATACAATGCTCACTTGAGTCTACACACATGTGACTCTTTGTTCAAGGTCTCAAATTCTTTCAGCTTCTTAATGTACACCTCTTCCTCAATCACTCTTTTGAGGAATGTTGTCTTCACATCCATCTGATGTATATTCCATCCCATCAGTGCTGAAAGTGCTAGAATAGATCTAATTGAAGAGTAACTTTCTACTGGAGAAAATGTATCCTCGTAATCAATTCCCTCCACCTGAGAGAACCTTATGGCCACAAATATGGCCTTGTGTTTCTCCACACTCCCATCTGTTGCTTGCTTTACCTTGTAAAGCCATATGGAACTCGCCATTGATTTGTTTGTTGGTCTTAGGACAACTTCCCAAACATTGTTTCTGATAATGGGGTCATACTCCTCAACCATGGCATCAACCCATACTTATTTCTTCATTTCTTCCTTGAATGAGGATGACTCAATCTCTACACTCTCACTCATCATAGCCATGTAGCTAGTGTACTGATCTAGTGACCTCCTCTTCCTGCGTTGTGATGTGGGTGCTCCACATTCTCTCTAGCATCATGCATCAATATGTCAGCCTCTTTGGTGTGCTTCCTTCAATCTCTAGAAGTCTCTTCATGAGTGGGTGCTTCCACTCTCTGTTCCTATGCACGTGGCTGCTCCACATCATCCTGAGGTGCTTCCTTTAGAGCTAAAACCTCCTCATCTGCATGTACTAATTGAAGCTCCCTCTCAAGGTAACATCTCATTCCATTCTCTTCATCAAAATTCACATGTCAACACTATCATCCTGTGAGATAGAAGGTACACTCAATAGTTGTGAGGTGTATCAGTGTACCCACAAATATGCACGACTTAACTATTGGTTCTAGCTCTTTCCTTGCATACTTGATAACACGATAGTAAATTGTTGAAATAAATATCTTGAAGTGTGCCACATTTGGTTTCTTACCTAAAAAATTTTCTTCTGGTGTACTCATCCTGAGAATCTGATGAGGACTCATGTTCTGCACATATACAATGGTGTTGCATGCTTCAGCCCACAAGTGCAACAGTTGGCCTTAATTATGTAACATCACCCATGCAGCTCCCACAACACTTTTGTTCTTGCTTTCAACCAACCCATTCTATTGTGGGTTATGGGGTGCTATTAACTACTCATTAAATGCCTTATGATGCACATAAGTTCTTGAATTAATTTGGCACATATTCTCCACTGTTATCGCTACTAAGAGCCTTCACTTTTTAGCTAGTGTCTTTCTCAACAAGTGCTTTAAATTCACAAAAATCAAAGAACATATGCTATTTCTTCTACATGAATAAAATCTAGCACTTACGTGAGAAATCATCTACAAATATTACATAATACATGTGCTTCATCATGGAGGTTGTCGAGAATAGTCCACGCACATCTAAGTGAACTCTTTCAAGGATCACTTGCGCTCAACTATCCTTATCATGAAAGGTGGCTTTGGTGTACTTCCCCAATGTACATCATTTTCATGTATCTCTCTGCTCTAATGCACCCTTGGGAAGTTCTGTAGAAATCTATTGCATGATCGTCAAAGATATATGGTGCAAGTGGCCCAATCTTCTATGCCATAACTCACCAATAACTCAACTCTGCACCTTCTCTGCTTTTGTTCTCAAAGAAACACAGTATTCTACATCTAATTTGTAGAGGTTCTTCACTCGAACCCCGATCTGCTTCACTTGTCTTAAGCCTATGTGACGAAGGAAATTGTTTCCTTTGTTAAATATCACATCATAACCATGGTCCTCCAACATAGCAACTAAAACCAAATTCTTCTTTAGACCCGAAACATACATTACATATTTTAATGTGAGAGTAGAACCAGACTCCCTTTGAAAAATAATAGTATCGATTATGGTCACGCTATACTTTCCATCATATCCCATTTCAATGTGCATTTGGAGGTCTTTCTCCTCCAAGTCACTGAAAAATTCTTTGTTGTCGGTTATATGGAATGAGGTTCCACTATCCAGATACCACACACTACCCATCACCAATGTCACCATGCAAGTAATGAGGGTTAAATCCAACTCGAACTGTGAAGCAAGAGTTTCACTTACCACTCCTCTTAAGGGATCCTTGACAGCCTTCTTGTGTGGAAACTTTGTGGCATAGTGTCCCAGCTCATGACAGTGAAAAAAATTAATCTTTAACAAGTCCTTATTCTTGTCGCCCTGACTGGAATATGATTTGGAATGCGATGATTTCCCTTTCCCTTTCTTTAACTTTCTAGCTAAGGCACAATTCTCCTCATCATCGTGCTTAGATGAGGATCCATCTATGGTGTTCCGCCAAATCTCTTCTTCAACCAACTCATACCACAAATGCTCCCACTCTGCTAGCTTCTCCCTCCCATTTACCAAATCTTGGTAGTTGTGTTAGCTTTTAGGAAGGCCTAAGAGTGATAGGCTGACTAGATCATATTTAGAAACTGTAACACGAACACTTCCCTCATCTCGACATTGGGTGAACTTGTTCAAGTACTTTTGTATTGTGTCACCCTTCTCCATCTTGATTTTTCTAAGCTTGTCCTTCAGTGCTAGCTTCCTGTGGTCACTACTATTTTTAAATAGGTTTGTCAATGCCTTTGACATTGCATATGGATTCTCTTTATAATGGAGGTTTGAGACAATATGATCTTTAACTCCTTCTAGTATGATCCTTCTTGCCTTTGCAACACATTTTTTCCTCTTTGCCAGATCTTGAACATAAGTTGTTGGAGGCTTAGGAATATCTTTGTCTATGAATTCCTTAAGGCTACTATCTTTCAACTCTGTTTTCCTTCCAAGAAATATAGTTTGAACTACCCTCAAGGAAATATTCAAGTCTCAATCCATAGAATGACATCCTATTGGCTCTGAATTATGATACTACAAATTTGATTTCACCTGCAAAAGACAAACTCATACCCTCCTCTTCTAGAGGGATTTTTTCTATGATACCATGTAGGAACTCCTTGTAGATTCAAACTGCTAATTTCAATTTACTAATGTAGGTTTTAACCCCGTACAGAAATTACATGCATACGAATTCTAAAACATAGAAAATAAACAATGTGATAGCATAACACGTAAAACACATATACACAGAGATTTTCCCCTAGATCCCAAAACTGAGACTACTAGATTGATTTTTCATTATGTTCCTTTCAATGTTACAATACATATTTATACATGCCGAAGCATCCAATACCATGGACCCAAAACCATCGTGTCCAAAACCATGGCCTGAAAACCATCACGTCCAAAACCATGAATTGAAAACCATCGCATCCAAAACCATGTGCGAAAACCATGCACAAAACCATGGGTAGGTCCGCCCAACCTAATATAGGGTCTAAAATAGTTTTCCCCAGGGCGCTACCCCAGACACCATGAAGGGGGCCTACCCGCCCCTCTCAAACCCCTTGTGACCCCCTCACTGCGCAATTGATGCAACGAAGGGGGGGCTCCCCCCCCCCCCCTTCTAACCCCCCGGTTGACTATGTAGGCTACTCGTGGAAACAATATAACACAACCCAACATTATCCCACTTGTTGTTTTCTTTCCACAAGAGGCCACAGGAGAGCTTAGTGATTTATCCAACCCCACAACGCCCATTGTTTCTCTACATGAAGAGAACTTCTCAGAGCTCACAGATTTTATTAATGCATCTGTAGCAGTCCTCAAAGTGTCTACCTTTACCAGCAACACCTTTTTGTCTTCTATCATATCCCTCACAAAGTTATAATGAACATCAATGTCCTTTGCCTTTAAATGATAAAAGTGGTTCTTTGTGAAGAAAATTTCACTTTGGTTGTCACAGTCTATCCTTATAGCTCCCTGTACTAACCCCATACTTTAACACAATCTCTGCAACCAAACTGCTTCCTTTCTTGCATGAGTGGCTTCCATGTATTCTACCTCTGTAGTTGATAGTGCCACTACAGATTTTTTCTTACTCATCCAACTGACTACACCTCCAAATAGGTTAAACACATACCCACTTGTAGATCTTCTCTGATCCAGATATCTAGCCTAGTCTGCATCAACAAAGCCACGAATATCCAACACTTTGTCCAGTCTTGGTCTTCCTTGGTATCACAAACCATAATCATTAGTGCCATGCAAATACCAAAATAATTGCTTCACTATTGTACAACGCTCCTTCCCTGGTTTTGACATAAACCTGCTCAATACTCCCACTGCATGTGTAATGTTTGGTCTAGTACAGACCATTGCATACATCAAGCTACCGACTGCACTTGCATATTGAACACGGGACATGTCCACTTCCTCTTCTTGTGTCTTGGGACACTGTTCATCAGATAACTTTACACCTACAGGAATAGGAACCTTCACCGGTTTATTATCCTGCATATTAAACCTTTGTAGTATTGTCTCGACATAATTCCTCTGGTTTAACCAGAGCTTCCTCTTTTCCCGATCTCTTTTAATTTCCATGCCCAAAATATAGTTTGAAACACCAAGATATTTCATGTTGAATTTGGAGGACAATTGGGTCTTCAAATCCTCGATAATTTCACTGTCATTTCCAACCAGAAACATATCACCCACATACAAGACCAGATAAATAACACGGTCACCAATTAATTTAAAATAAACACAGTAATTTTCCTTGCTCTTGGTGAACCCAAGTCTCTGTATAAATGTATCAAATTTCTGATACCACATCCTAGTGACCGTTTTAACCCATATAGAGACTTCTTTAACTTGCATACCAATTCTTTCTTACCCTTCACCGCAAAGCCTTCAGGTTGCTTCATGTAGATCTCCTCTTCCAGATCCTCATGAAGAAATGTTGTCTTCACATGCATTTGTTCTACCTCAAAATCAAAAGAAGTAGAAAGAGATAAAAGTAATCTAATAGAAGCTACCTTGGCAACAGGAGAAACAATATCACCAAAATCAATTTCTGGCACCTAGGAATAACCTTTTGCTACCAACCAAGGTTTGTATTTCTCCACCTTTCCTTCTACATTTTTCTTCTTCTTGAACACCCATTTTCTGCCAATGGGTTTCCTTCCAGCCAGCAACTCCACCAGATCCCAAGCCTCATTTTTGTGCAAAGATGTCATTTCATAAACCATGGCCTCTTTCCAGAGTTTTCGATCCTCTTAATCTACCGCTTCCTTCACAGTTATGGGATCATCATCAGTAATAGATAAAGCAAAATTTG
Source organism: Pinus taeda (assembly GCA_000404065.3). NCBI lineage: Eukaryota > Viridiplantae > Streptophyta > Pinopsida > Pinales > Pinaceae > Pinus > Pinus taeda. The sequence continues at coordinate 195,436 of APFE030293674.1, read as the reverse complement.
AATAGAAAGCAGATGGACTATACCTTTCTATCTGCCTTCTTTCTCGAACTGGTCTTCTCACACCCAGAGTTTGTGGTTCTTCATCTTCTAATTCCTCTTCTGTTGTAGATTCTGAGTAGATTCTAATTCTTCCTCCTTAAGCTCAAACTCTATCTTCTCAGGTTCCTTTGGTTTGACTTCATGTTTAATAATGTCTTTCACCTCTCTAAACACCACATCTCAGTTGTACACAACCTTCCTTGTTATTGGGTTCCAAAGCTTATAACACTTTAAACCATCCTTATACCCAATAAAGATGCACTTTTCAGATTTACTATCCAACTTGGTTCTTTTCTCCTTTGGAACATGTACATATGCATCACATCCAAATACCATCAGATGTGAAAGAGAGGGTTTCTTACCAGTCCATACCTCTTGTGGAGTCTTATCCTCCAACACTGATGAAGGTGATTTGTTGACCAGGTAACATGTTGTCTCCACTGCCTCTGCCCAGAATTCCTGTCCTAACCCGGCACCACTGAGCATGCTTCTTGACCTTTCCATCAACATCTTGTTCATTCTTTCTGCAACTCCATTTTGCTCAGGTGTGTATGGAGTAGTCTTCTATCATGTTACACCACACTTCTTACAGAATTCTTCAAATTCCTTACTGCAAAACTCTCCACCATTATCTGCCCTCAACACCTTTAACTTCTTCTCTATCTGCTTTTCCACCAGAGCCTTAAATTCTTTAAACCTGTTAAAGAATTCAGATTTCTTCTTAAGGAAATGTATCCATGTATTCCTTGAGAAGTCATCTATTAATGATACATAGTACACATACATACCCAGTGATGGAACCTTCACAGGTCCAAACACATCATTGTGGACAAGCTCTAATATCTATTTCGCCCTCTTACCACCAAAGGGGAAACTCACCTGATTCTACTTCTCACATACACAATTTTCACAGAAATAAAAATACAGAGAGATATTACTCATACCTTCTACCATACCTTTAACATGAAGTATTCAAAGGCCCTTCTCTCCAATATGTCCAAGCTTTTGATGCCACAGCATGGTCTTCTCTCCAGAGACCACTAGATTTTCTGCTCCACTTTTAGGAACCACAAAACTGTTGCACCCATCAACAACAGTGCTACCTTGCATCTTGTACAGAGTTCCAGTCTGAAATCCCTGCATCAATACCAGTGCTCCATGAACCATCTAGTAGGTATCCTTCACAAACACCATTTTTACACCTGCATCATCTAGCTTGCTTGCAAAAATAAGATTTCTGGCCAATGCAGGAATCTATAGAACACCCGGAAGTGTTCTAACCCTTCCACCTTGCAACTTCAACTTTACTTTTTCGTGACCAACAATTCTAGCCTTCCTATCATCCCCCAAGAAGACATCACCACCATCATATTTCTCATACTCGCAGAATCACTCTCTATGGGGAGTGAAGTGAAAGGATGCACCTAAGTCAATCAACCATGCCTCGTGATCTACATGCGACTTGAAGAAGCCAAGTACACATCCCCACCTTCATCTAAGGTGGTTTTCACCTCTGCAAAAGGAGCACCATCAGATCTCTTTCCTTTTTCAGGAGCTTCAGATTTACAGTCCCTTTTGTAGTGCCCATCCTTTCCGCATTTCTAGCACACCACCTTTACAAGTTTTCCTGGAGATTTAGATCTCCCACTCAATGACTTATTTTTGTTTTTGTTCTGGGACCATCCTTGTACAGACCAGGCATCACCATTTTGGCTCTCCATATTTTTCCGTCTCATCTCCTCCATCAGCAAGGATGAGACTATTTCATCATACTGCAAGGCAATTGCATTGCTACCTATTGCAATAACCAGACTATCTCACGAATCTGGTAGAGAACACAACAAAATGATGCACTTAAATTCATATGAAATTTTAATATCAACTTATAATAACTGACTTACCACGGTATTAAATGCATTCAGATGTTTTGTCACCGAGTCTCCATCTTTCATCCTCAGGTTATAGAGCTTTTTCCATAGGAACAGTTTATTCACCAAAGACTTAGATTGTACAAAGTCCCTAACTTGTCCCACAAAGCCTTAGTCGTAGCTTCCCCTAATACATTCAACAATACTAAATCTGAGACACACAATCATATTGTGCTCTTTGCCTTCCGATCCAACTTTTCCATTCTTCGTCAGACACTCTCTTTGGTTTAGTTCCCAGATCTACCAGAATCTACTGATCTTTATCCACCAACAGATCCTCCATCTTGAGTTACCACAACTCAAAAATATGACCATTAAATTTCTCGATCTCTATCTTTCCACTGCTCACCATCTTCTTTCACCACCATAATCGATCCCACAGATCTCCCACTGAACAGGGTCTACCACAAGCCTGAGAAAAACCCCTCAGCAAAAAAGGCGTCCCCTTGAAGCCAAAACAACTCTAATACCAAATGTAGGATTTAATCCCATACATAAATTACCTGCATATGAATTCTAAAACATAGAAAATAAACAATGTGAGAGCATAACACATAAAAAACATATACACAGAGATTTTCCCCTGGATCCCAAAACCGAGACTACCAAATTGATTTTTCATTATTTTCCTTTCAATGTTAAAATACATATTTATACATGCCAAAGCATCCAATACCATGGACCGAAAACCATCGCGTCCAAAACCATGGACCAAAAACCATTGTGTCCAAAACCATGGACCAAAAACCATCGCGTCCAAAACCATGTGCGAAAACCATGCACAAAACCATAGGTAGGTCCACCCAACCTAATATAGGGTCCAAAAAAAATTTCCCCAGGGCGCTGCCCGGGACTTAGTAGAGGGGGGCTACCCACCCCCCTCAAACCCCTTGTGACCCCCCCATTGTGCAATCAGTGCAATGACGGGGGGACTCTGCCCTCCCCCCAGTTAACTACATGGGCTAGGCATGGAAAGAATATAACACAACCCAACATTCTCCCACTTGTTGTTTTCTTTCCACAAGGGGCCACAGGAGATCTTAGTCATTTATCCAACCCTACAATGCCCATTGTTTCTCTACACCAGGAGAACTTCTTAGAGCTCACAAATTTTGTTAATGCATCTGCAGTATTCTTCAAAGTGTCTACCTTTACCAGCAACACATTTTTGTCTTCTATCATATCCCTCACAAAGTGATACTGAACATCAATGTGCTTTGTCTTTGAATGATAAGCAGGGTTCTTTGCCAAGAAAATTGCACTTTGGCTATCACAATGTATCCTTATAGCTCCCTGTACTAACCCCATACTTGAACACAATCTCTGCAAACAAATTGCTTCCTTGCTTACATGAGTGGATGCCATGTATTCTGCCTCTATAATTGATAGTGCCACTATAGATCATGAACCATTGAGAACCCTTATTCAGCTCAACATTCTCGGTGTCTTAGGGGACTTCTTGCAATGCTGAGAGGTATCCTTGGTCTCTTTGTTTCTCTAGATATACCATCAATAAACTCCTCATACTCACCTTAAGGAAAAGCATTGCTAGTATCAACTACTCTTGGATCATCCTTTATAAGCATGGTACCCTCTAGTTCTCATTTAGGGATCTCATATTTATCAAGTTCAATTCCCCAACAAACAACCCCAATGGCATCTCCACCACCATCATCACAACCACCATCAGCACTAGCTCCACTACTATATCAGTCTCGTAATTCACCACATATGGGTAGTCAAAATCTCCTAGGTTTGGCAAATCCCACCAATAACCACATCTTCCATGACCCCACTTAGCCACTGATGCAACCAAACTCCCCTCATATATTTCAAGCTTTGAGGAAATATTGAGAAAGTACCTAAAAAACCACATGATGACCTTTCATTTATGGTTCCCTTCTAATGGAAACATAGATGGTTACATTCAACTTAAATTATTCTAGAGAATCATTATTGGACCATTGATAAATAGGTATATTAAAGAAGTTGTAAGTTCACATGAAAAATTTATAGCATTAGTAGATGCAATCTTGACATTTTTCCAATTACCAATATATCATAACATGAGATTGGAAACTTTTATTGATTATTGGCAAACAACATATACACACATTGTGGATCACATCCACAAGTGGTTTTGATGGTGTATCTTGCGTAAGATTTGTTTGGTTGTGTTATATTCTTTCCACGACTAGCCTACGTAGTTAACCAGGGGGTTAGAGGGGGGGCAAAGCCCCCCTTTTGTTGTGCCGATTGCGCAGCGGGGCCGGAAGCTCCCCCTATCCAGGGGGTTTGAGGACGTTGGGTAGCCCCCCTCTACGGGGTCTAGGGCAGTGCCTCAAGGAAAACAAATTTGGACCCTATATTAGGTTGGGCGGACCTACCTATGGTTTTGTGCATGGTTTTTGCACATGGTTTTGGACGCAATGGTTTTCGGTCCATGGTATTGGATGCTTCAGCATGTATAAATTTGTATTGTAACATTGAAAGGAAAATAATGAAAAGTCAAGCTGGTAGTCTCGATTTTGGGATCCAGGGGAAAATCTCTTTGTATATGTGTTTTATGTGTTATGCTCTCATATTGTTTATTTTCTGTGTTTTTAGAATTCGTATGCAGGTAATTTATGTACGGGGTTAAAGCCTACATTTGGTATCAGAGATGTTTTGGCTTCAAGGGGATGCCTTTGTTGCTGAGGGGTTTCACTCGGGCCTGTGGTAGACCCTATTCAGTGGGAGATCTATGGGATCGATTCTGGTGGTGAAAGAAGTTGGTGAGTAGTGGAAAGATAGAGATTGAGAAATTTAATGGTCAGAGTTTTGAGTTATGGAAACTCAAGATGGAGTATCTGTTGGTGGATAAAGATCAGTGGATCATGGTAGATCTGGGTACTAAACCGACGAGAGTGTCTAATGAAGAATGGAAGAAGTTGGGTCAGAAGGCTAAGAGAAAAATACGATTATGCATCTCAGATTCAGTATTGTTGAATGTATCAGGGGAAGCTATGGTGAAGGCTTTGTGGTACAAGTTAGGAAATTTGTACCGATCTAAGTCTCTGGTTAATAAATTGTTCCTACAGAAAACGTTGTATAACCTGAGGATGAAAGATGCAGACTCGGTGACAAAACATCTGAACGCATTTAAGACTATGGTAAGTCAATTATTATCTATTTGATCTAGATTTAAATAGGAATGCAACAAAATACAGAGATAACCATATACACAAAGATGCAGCGGATATAATACTTCATTTCATTAAATGGAAAATACTAAAATATGCTTACAAGCAGAAATGGAAATAAACCAGCTAGGGCGATGGTAGCTTATCTCTGAGAAGAGATGTGGCAGCTACATGCTTCTAAACTGTCTTACAATGAGGCTCGAAGGCCTATTTGTTGTTGAGAAACAATGGAAAACCCTAAATATCCAAAAACCTAACCCTAGAAAATGAAACGCCAAACTGTGGGCCCCATTTGGGTAAATTGGTACATCAACTTCCTGGGGTCGTAACTTTGGCATATGATCTCCATTTGACATGCACAATATCTTGTTAGAAAGATCTATCCAAGAACTACAACTTTGGGAAGAGAAAAATTGGTCCAGGGACCCATGTTGCTCCTAGTTTTCCCAAGAAAACATTTTTTAGGGCGTCAAAATGGCTCCAGAAGTTCAGGACCCGAAAAATTGCTAAAAATAGTAAGTTGTGCTACAATTAAGGAAACTGAAAATGCTGAGAGAAACAATGGTGGGGGTCCAAGTGGAATTGGCAGGTGGCCACCAATATCCACCTCGATCATTCCTCCCCCCTTAGGAAGCAATGGTCCCCATTGCATTGAGTTCCTCCATGAGATGAGGAAACTTCTGCTGAACTTGGTCCCCAGTGAGCCACTTGCCCCGGTGAAGCAGTTGGCCTACTTTGACAACTCGATACAGTTGGATATTCTATTGGCGAGTGTTCTTGATCTGTGTTTCCATGATCTAATCAGTTGCAACTTGTTCCATGCAATCTGGATTTAATTCTGTGGGTGAGAGTTGTTCTACAATGTCGGATGTGTCTTGTAATGGTGGAAAGTATGGCCGAAGGCGGTCAACATTGAACACTGGGTGCAGGCCAAGGAATGGGGGAATGTTGAGCTCAAATGCATTGTCTCCCATAGCCTTAGTAATGGTGTAAGGACCATATCGGAGTGGTCTCAGTTTTTGCTGGCGAATATGTTGGATGTGCTCGATGAAATTGGTTTCCTTATCTGTTTCGGACTGGACATGAGCCGAATCTATGTGAGTAGTTGCAAGTGGCATGGCCACATCAATGGGGCATAGCAGATAGAATCCCAAGCCCACCTTCAAAGGGTTGTGGCTAGTCGAGTTGTGAAGAGATTGGTTGTAGCTGTGATGAACATAGGGGAGGCTCTCGTCCGATGTGTGTGGATGCTTTGAGTTGTACATGCGCAGAATGTGTACAATCATCCTATTGACAACCTCTGTCTGACCATCAGTTTGAGGATGGAAGGTTGTAGAATTAGTGAGTTTTGTGTCCAGCATTGACCAAAGACTAGACCAAAATGTACTGAGGAACCAACTGTCTCGATCTGAGATGATAGACTGTGGGATCCCAAAGTGCACCCACACTTGTTCAAAGAAGAGTTTATCAATGGCTTTTGCTGTGATATTCTTCTTGCAGACCGCCATAATGGCCATCTTCAAGAACCTGTCGACGACCACAAAAATGCAGTCGTTTCCATGCTTAGTGGAAGGAAGGCCTAACATGTAATCCATGGAGATGGATTCCCAAGGTCGACTAGGGATAGGCAGCAGGATGTAGATGCCTTGCTTCTTGATGGTTGGTTTAGAAATGGCGTAGGCAGTACATGATCTGATGTATTTCCTAACATCCTGTCAAAGACTCGGCCAATAGAAATACTTTTGTAGTACTGCCATCATTTTCTCGACCCCGAAATTCCCAATAGCCCGACTGTAGTGTGCTTCCCAAATCATCTTAGTATGCTTGCTTGAAGGAAAACAAAGGTGACCTAGGTGGCATAATAGGGCATCCTGGAGGTGAAAATCTAGAACATGTCAACCCTCCAAGAGTGTCTGGTATGTGTGGTCGAATTCTGGGTTGCTTTTGTAGAGAAGTGGCCAATCAGAAGTCTCATGCCCACAAGAGTTGAGCACGGTGGTTAACACCATGATCAATGGTCGACTGAGGCAATCTGCAACATTATTGGTGCTGCCCTTCTTATACTTGATATTCAAATGGAACTATTTCAGGTATGTAGACCACTTTTGATGGTGATCATTCTGCAATTTCCCTTGGGTCTGTATGAACTGCAGAGGTCGGTGGTCTGTGTGGATGACCGTTTCCTTCCCCAAAATGTAATTCTTCCATTGTCGATAGGCCTACACAATGGAATACATATCTTTGTCATAAGTGGGATACTTCCAGATTGTGTCTGAAAGTGTCTCACTGTGATATGCCATTGGATGCCCGTATTGAATAAGGACTGCCCCAATAGCATAGTCAGAGGCATCTGTCTTGACCTCAAATGGTTGTTGCAAATCGAGTAAAGTTAGCATTGGTGCTGTGCAGAGGCAATCTTTCAACTCTGTGAATGTCTTCTGTTGAGATTCAGACCAAAATAATTTTTCTTTCACTCCTCCCTTGGTGACTTGACTCAAGGGCCAAGTGATATGAGAAAACCACAACACGAACCTACGGTAGAATTTGGCAAGACCTAGAAAGTTGCGGAGCTCTGTCAGAGTGGTTGGATATGGCCAATCCTGAATGAATTGGATCTTGGTTGGATCCACATGCACCCCCTGTTCATCAATAATGTATCCCAAATACTCAACCTGGGTCATGCCAAAAGTGCAGTTCTCCAAATTGGCACATAGCTTGTGTTGCTGCAGTGTTTGGAGAACTTGTCAGATGTGGTGGAGGTGATCTTCCCAACTTTGGTTGAAGATCAGAATGTCATCCAAGTATACCACTACAAATGAGTTGGTGAATGGCCACAAGATGTCATCCATTAGCCTCATGAAGCTTGCAGGAGCATTCGTCAATCCGAAAGGCATAACCAACCATTCGAAAAGGCCCTCCTTGGCTTTAAAGGCAATCTTCCACATATCAAAGGGTTCAATTGGTACCTGGTGATATCCTGACTTCAGATCGATCTTGTTGAAGTATTTTGCCTCCTTTAGTTGGTCCAGGAGGTCATCAATCCACAGGATCGGGTACCTATTACGAACAATGATCTTGTTCAGCACCCGATAGTCAATGCAGAGTCTCCAAGTCCCGTACTTCTTTTGTACCAACACGATCGGGCTCCCACAAGGCAATGAACTCGGATGGATGTGACCTTTCTGTAGTAGCTCCTGAATCTGCCTCTTGATTTCATCATTCTCCAAAACGAAGTGCCGATAGATTGGTCCATTGGGTAGCGGCACTCCTGGGGTCAGATCGATGGAGTGCTTGACTTGACAGTGCAGAGGAACCCCTATGGGGGAGGTGAAGATGTCCCAGTACTCCTCCACGACCTTGTCCATCTGTAGTTGTTGTGCAGAGGGGCCTTGTCTGGAGGTCATGGCCACCGTCTTCTTCTTTCCTTGAGGGCGTATCATCAGGAAAACAAATTTCCTGGTTTTGGAAATGAACTTACTGCATTGTTTTGTAGTAACCAAGGAGATGGTGGTAGGCAGTGCTACCTCAGGTATTGTGTACAGCTTATTTCCCAATGTAACAATAACAGCACGTGGCCGTGATTCATACACAGCATGTTGCTTCCAGAAGTATGGTTGTCCTAATAATACATCACAAACTTCAAGGGGAGCAATGCCACACAATACCTCATCCACGAAGGGCTTGATCTTGTATGGAAGGTGACATTGTTGGCTCACGTGAAGATCTTGTCCTTGGTGAAGCCACCCAATGGTGTATGGTTGTGGATGTGTTGTGGTCAGTAAGCCCAACCGCTTCATGACCTCTGCCGAAATGAGGTTCTTTTGGCTCCCGCCATCGATAATGAACTATAGCGGGGAGCCCTTTACCCACATCTGGAAGTGGAAGAGACGCTCCTCCTCCTATGGATATTTAGGTTCCTCCTTCTTTATCTTCGTGGTGGTGATGGTGGCATTGGGCTCCACATCGATAATCTACTTCCCTTTGTCATTCCCCTTGTCAGGTTCTGACTCAGAGTCAGAACATGCATCTGATTCTGAAACCTTTAGCTCAACCACCAGTGACTGCTTGGCCCAACATTCACTTGTGCTGTGAGTGGAGCTCTTATGGAACTCACACCATTTTCCCGTGTCCTTTTTTGGTTTCGCAGCACTGTTCTTTGCTTGCAGCTTTGGCAGGTTGTCTTGGTCTACCCCGCCTTAGCTTTGTCCTTTGTTCTGTGGTTTAGGGGCACCTTTCCCTTGCTTCGGATTCGCAGATCCAAAGTCTCGCTTCTTTTGTTTAAACTTCTGCTCGACCTTGACGGCATATTGGTATGCTGTGACGAGCAAGGAGATGTTCAGGAATTCTATTTCTTCCTGGATGTACCTGTGCAGGAAGCCGCGGTATTTGAGTATCAAATGGTGCTCTGAATCCTTGATACCCAACTTTGTGCGAAGGGTATGGAAAAGATTGGTAAACTCCAGCATGTCTTTGTCCCTTCCCTGCTACAATGTGGTCCAATTTATGTATTAATCCTCATACCTTCCGACAGGGTAGTACTACTCCCTGATGGCATCCCATAATGAATTCTAGCTTGGTGCGGCTGAAAATAGTGAGCCAATATTTTCATCCTTTTGCTCGCAGTAGGTTTCCCACCAGTCCTTGATGTGGGGGACTGCTTTTAGAAGAGCAAAAACAATCTTTTCCTGACTCGAAAATTCATGAACAGAAAAATAATCCTCTAGTAGATTTAACCATTTATCTATGACATTTGCGTCTATCTAACCCTTGAATATGGGGATTTCAAAATTAACTTGTACCTTAAAGGGCATGGCGTTTCCAGAGTAGTTGTTGGAAGCTGATGCATCGCTTCTAGGTAGCCACTAAAGGATCTAGGCAAAGTTGTCCATCATCGCATTCCTTTGTCGCTCGAGGGCTTCCTCAAGCAAGATTTTGATAGGATCTCCCGCCCCCTCATCTTTCTTCTCATCTGCCATGGGAGGCCATCGGGATTTGCAAGGCTGGTCTTGCAAAGGTTCGACCAGTTCAAGCCCTAACTCCTTATATCTCGACCTCGTGGGGATATGCAAAGAAAAACAGAGAAAAAAAAATAGACTGCTTTGATACCACTGATCTAGATTTAAATAGGAATGCAACAAAATATAGAGATAACCATATACACAAAGATGTAGTGGAAATAATACTTCATTTCATTAAATGGAAAATACTGAAATATGTTGATAACCAGAAATGGAAATAAACCAGCTAGGGCGATGGTAGCTTATCTTTGAGAAGGGATTGGCAGCTACATGCCTTTGAAACTATCTTACAATGAGGCTTGAAGGCCTATTTTATTGTTGAGAAACAATGGAAAACCCTAAACATCCAAAAACCTAACCCTAGAAGATAAACGCCAAACTATGGGCCCCGTTTGGGTAAATTGGTACATCAACTTCCCGGGGTCGTAACTTTGGCATATGATCTCTGTTTGACGTGCACAATATCTCATTAGAAAGATCTATCCGAGAACTACAATTTCTCCTAGTTTTCCCAAAAAACATCGTTTAGGGCCTCAAAATGGCTCTGGAAGTTCAAGACCCGAAAAATACTAATAATAGTAAGTTGTGCTACAATTAAGGAAACTAAAAATGCTGAGAGAAACAATGGTGGGGGTCTAAGTGGAATTGGAAGGTGGCCACTAATATCCACCTCGATCATTCCTCCCCCCTTAGGAAGCGATGGTCCCCATTGCATTGAGTTCCTCCATAAGATGAGGAAACTTCTGCTGAACTTGGTCCCTGGTAAGCCACTTGCCCCGGCGAAGGAGTTGGCCTGCTTTGACAACTCGATACAGTTGGATATTTTATTGGCGAGTTTTCTTGATCTATGTGTCCATGATCCAATCAATTACAGCTTGTTCCATGCAATCTGGATTTAATTCTGTGGGTGTGAGCTGTTCTGCAATGTCAAATGTGTCTAGTAATGGTGGAAAGTATGGCCGAAGGTGGTCCACATTGAACACTGGGTGTAGGCCAAGGAATGGGGGAATGTTGAGCTCAAATGCATTGTCTCCCACAGCCTTAGCAATGGTGTAAGGACCATATCGAAGTGGTCTCAGTTTCCGATAGGCTCCAGTAAGGCGTTCCTTTTGCAAATGCAACCAGACTTTGTTGCCCACCTGAAACTTGTGTGGCACCCGATGTTGATCATGTCACTGCTTGTACTTGGCATTTGATTTCTCTAGAATTTCATGGACCTGCTGGCAAATATGTTGGATGTGCTTAATGAAGTTGGTTGCCTTGTCTATTTCGGACTGGACATGAGCCGAATCTGTGTGAGTAGTTGCAAGTGGCATGGCCACATCAATGGGGCATAGTGGTTGGAATCCCAAGCCCACCTGAAAAGGGCTATGGCTAGTCGAGCTGTGAAGAGCTCGGTTGTAGTTGTGATGAACATAGGGGAGGCTCTCGTCCCATGTGTGTGGATGCTTTGAGTTGTACATGTGTAGAATGTGTACAATCATCCTATTGACAACCTCTATCTGGCCATCAGTTTGAGTATGGAAGGCTGTAGACTTAGTGAGTTTGGTGTCCAGCATTGACCAAAGACTAGAGAAAAATGTACTAAGGAACCAACTGTCCCGATCTAAGATGATAGACTGTGGGATCCCAAAGTGCACCCACACTTGTTCAAAGAAGAGTTTAGCAGTGGCTTATGTTATGATATTCTTCTTGCAGGCCGCCATAATGGCCATCTTCAAGAACCTGTTGACGACCACAAAAATGCAGTCGTTTCCATGCTTAGTGGAAGGAAGGCCTAACATGTAATCCATGGAGATGGATTCCCAAGGTTGACTAGGGGTAGGCAGCGGGGTGTAGAGGCCTTGCTTCTTGATGGTCGGTTTGGAAATGGCACAGGCAGTACATGATCTGATGTATTTCTTGACATCCTATCGAAGATTCAACCAATAGAAATACTTTTTCAATGCTTCCATTGTTTTCTTGACCCCAAAATGCCCAACAGCCTGACTATAGTGTGCTTCCCAAATCATCTTGGCACACTCACTTGAAGGAACACAAAGGTGACCCAGGTGGCATAATAGGGCATCCTCGAAGTGAAAATCTAGAACATTCCAACCCTTCAAGAGTGTCTGGTATGTGTGGCCGAATTCTAGGTCACTTTTGTAGAGAAGTGGCCAATCAGAAGTCTCATGCCTACAAGAGTTGAGCACGGTGGTTATCCCCATGATCGATGGTAGACTAAGGCAATCTGCAACATTATTAGTGCTGCCCTTCTTATACTTGATATTCAAATGGAACTGTTGTAGGTATGTAGACCACTTTTGATGCCGATCATTCTGTAATTTCCCTTGGGTCTATATGAACTGTAGAGGTCGGTGGTCTATGTGGACGACTGTTTCCTTCCCCAAAATGTAATGCTTCCATTGTCAGCAGGCCTGCACAATTGAATACATCTCTTTGTCATAACTGGGATAGTTTTGGACTGTGTCTGAAAGTGTCTCACTATGATATGCCACTGGATGCTTGTGTTAAGTAAGGACTGCCCCAATAGCATAGTCAAAGGCATCTGTCTCGACCTCAAATGGTTGTTGCAAATTGGGTAACGTGATCACTGGTGCTGTGTAGAGGCGATCTTCCAACTTTGTGAATGTCTTTTGTTGAGATTCAGACCAAAAGAATTTTTCATTCACTCCTCCCTTGGTGACTTGACTCAAGGGCCAAGTGATATGAGAAAACCTCAACACGAACCTGCGGTAGAAGTTGGCAAGACCTAAAAAGCTATGGAGCTCTATCAGAGTGGTTGGAGATGGCCAATCTCGAATGACTTGGATCTTGGCTAGATCCACATGCACCCACTGTTCATCAATAATGTATCCCAAATACTGAACCTCGGTCATGCCAAAAGTGCATTTCTCCAAATTGGCACATAGCTTGTGTTGCCACAATGCTTGGAGAACCTGTCGAATGTGGTGGAGGTGCTCTTCCCAACTTTGGCTAAAGATCAGAATGTCATCCAAGTATACCACTACAAATGAGTTGGTGAATGGCCGCAAGATGTCATCAATTAGCCTCATGAAGGTTGCAGGAGTATTCATCAATCCGAAAGGCGTAACCAACCATTCGAGAAATCCCTCCTTGGCTTTAAAGGTAGTCTTCCACATATCAAAGGGTTCGATTGGTACCTGGTGATATCCTGACTTCAGATCGATCTTGCTGAAGTATTTTGCCCCCTTTAGTTGGTCTAGGAGGTCATCAATCTACGGGATTGGGTACCTATTACGGACAGTGATCTTGTTCAGCGTCCGATAGTCAATGCAGAGTCTCCAAATCCCATCCTTCTTTTGTACCAACACGATCGGGTTCCCACAAGGCAATGAAATTGGACGGATGTGACCTTTTTCTAGTAGCTACTGAATCTGCCTCTTGATTTCATCATTCTCCAGAACGGAGTGCCAATAGATTGGTCCATTGGGTAGCCACGCTCCTAGGGTCAGATCGATTGAGTGCTTGACTTGATAGTGCGGAGGAATCCTTGTGGGGGAGGTGAAGCTGTCCTCGTACTCCTCCACGACCTTGTCCATCTGTAGTTGTCATGCGGAGGGGCCTCGTCTGGAGGTCGTGGCCACCGTCTTCTTCTTTCCTTGAGGGTGTATCATCAAGAAAACAAATTTCCTGATTTTGGAAATGAGCTTACTGCATTGTTTTGCAGTAACCAAGGAGATGGTGGTAGGTGGTGCTACCTCAGGTATCCTGTACAGCTTATTTTCCAATGTAACAATAACAGCACGAGGTCGTGATTCATACACAGCATGTTGCTTCCACAAGTATGGTTGTCCTAATAATACATCACAAACTTCAAGGGGAGCAATATCACACAATACCTCATCTGTGAAGGGCTTGATGTTGTATGGAAGGTGACACTGCTAGCTCACGTGAGGATCCCATCCTTGGTGAAGCCACCCAATGGTGTATGGTTGTGGATGTGTTGTGGTCGGTAAGCCCAACTACTTCATGACCTCTACCTAAATGAGGTTCCTTTTTCTCCTACCATTGACAATGAACTGCAGTGGGGAGCCCTTTACCCACATCTAGGAGTGGAAGAGACGATCCTCCTCCTCTGGATCTTTGGGTTCCTCCTTCTATATCTTCATGGTGTCAATGGTGGCGTTGGGCTCCACATCGATAATCTGCTTCCCTTTGTCATTCACCTTGTCAGGTTCTGACTCAGAGTCGAAACATGCATCTGATTCTGAAACCTTTAGCTCAGCCACCAGTGACTGCTTGGCCCGACACTCACTTCTGTTGTGAGTGGAGCTCTTATAGAACTCACACCATTTTCTCGTGTCTTTTTTTGGCTTCGCGGCATTGTTCTTTGCTTGCAGCTTTGGCGGGTTGTCTTGGGCTACCCCACCTTGGCTTTGTCCTTTGTTCTGTGGTTTAGGGGCACCTTTCCCTTGCTTCAGATTCGCAGATCCAAAGTCTCGCTTCTTCTGTTTGAAATTCTGCACGACCTTGACGGCATATCGGTATGTTGTGATGAGCGAGGAGATGCTCAGGAATTCTATTTATTCCTGGATGTACTTGTGTAGGCAGCCACGGTATTTGAGTATCAAATGCTGCGATGAATCATTGATACCCAAATTTGTGCGAAGGGTATGGAAAAGATTGGTAAACTCCGGCACGTGTTGGTCCCTTCCCTGCTGCAATGTGGTCTACTTTATGTATTTATCCTCATACCTTCCAACAGGGTCGTACTGCTCCCTGATGGCATCCCAGAATGAATTCCAGGTGGGTACGGCTGAAAATAGTGAGCCATTATTTTCATCCTTCTGCTCGTAGTAGGTTTCCCACCAATCCTTAACGTGGGGGGCTGCTTTGAGAAGAGCGAAAAAAATCTTTTCCCGAATTGAAAATTCATGAACAGAAAAATAAACCTCTAGCAGATTTAACCATTTATCTATGACATCTGCATCTATCTGACCCTCGAAAATGGGTATTTCAAAATTAACTTGTACCTTAAAGGGCATGGAATTTCTAGAGTAGCTTCTGGAAGCTGATGCGTCACTTCTAGGTAGCCATTGAAGGATCTGGGAAAAGTTGTCCATCATCGCATTCCTTTGTCACTTGAGGGCTTCCTCGAGCAAGATTTTGATAGGATCTCATGCCCCCTCATCTTTCTTCTCATCAGCCATGGGAGGCCATCGGGATTTTCAAGGCTAGTCGTGCAAAGGTTCGACCAGTTCAAGCCCTAACTCCTTATATCCTGACCTTGTTGAGACATGCAAAGAAAAACAGAGAAAAAAATAGACTGCCCTGATACCACTGATCCAGATTTAAATAGGAATGCAACAAAATACAGAGATAACCATATACACAAATATGTAGCGGAAATAATACTTCATTTCATTAAATGGAAAATACTGAAATATGCTTATAACTAGAAATGGAAATAAACCAGCTAGGGCGATGGTAGCTTATCTCTGAGAAGAGGATTGGCAGCTACATGCCTCTGAACTATCTTCCAATGAGGCTCGAAGGCCTATTTATTGTTTAGAAACAATGCAAAACCTTAAACATCCAAAATCCTAACCCTAGAAGATGAAACGCCAAACTATGGGCCCCGTTTTGGTAAATTGGTACATCAACTTCCCGGGGTCGTAACTTTGGCATATGATCTCCATTTGACGTGCACAATATCTCGTTAGAAATATCTATCTGAGAACTACAACTTTGGGAAGAGAAACATTAGTCCATGGACCCATGTTGCTCCCAGTTTTCCCAAAAAACGTTGTTTAGGGCCTCAAAATAACTTCGGAAGTTCAGGACCCGAAAAATTGCTAAAAACAGTAAGTTGTGATACAATTAAGGAAACTGAAAATGCTGAGAGAAACAATGGTGGGGATCCAAGTGGAATTGGCAGGTGGCCACCAATATCCACCTGGATCACTATTGATATTAAAATTTCAGATGAAGATAAGTGCATCAATTTTTTGTGTTCTCTACTAGATTCGTAGGATAGTCTGGTTATTGCAATAGGTAGTAATGCAACTACTTTGCAGTTTGATGAAATAGTCTCATCCTTGCTGACGATGAAGATGAGACAGAAAAATATGGAGAGCCAGAATGGTGATGCTTTGTCTATATGAGGACGGTCCCAGAACAGAAACAAAAATAATTCATCCAGTGGGAGATCTAAATCTAGAGGGAGATCTAAATCTCCAGGAAAACCTGTAAAGGTGGTGGGTTGGAAATGCAGAAAGGAAGGGCACTACAAAAGGGATTGTAAATCTAAAGCTCCTGACAAAGGAAAGGGATCTAATGATTCTCCTTCTGTAGAGGCGAAAACCACCTCAAATGAAGGTGGGGATGTGTACTTGGCTTCTTCAAGTACACATGTAGATCATGAGGCATGGTTGATTGACTCAAGTGCATCCTTTCACTTCACTCCCCATAGAGAGTGGTTCTGTGAGTATGAGAAATACGATGGTGATGATGTCTTCTTAGGGGATGATAGGAAGGCTAGAGTCGTTGGTCGCGGAAAAGTAAAGTTGAAGTTGCAAGGTGGAAGGTTTAGAACACTTCCGGGTGTTCTGCATATTCTTGCATTGGCTAGAAATCTAATTTCTGTAAGCAAGTTGGATGATGTAGGTGTAAAAAAAGTGTTCGAGAAGATTACCTACAAGATGGTTCGAGGAGCACTGGTATTGATGCAGGGAGTTCGGATTCGAACTCTGTACAAGCTGTAAGGTAGAACTGTTGTTGATGGGTGCAACAATTATGTGGTTCTTGCAAGTGGAGCAAAAAATATAGTGGTCTCTGGAGAGAAGACCATACTATGACATCAAAGGCTTGGACATATTGGAGAGAAGGGCCTTCAAATACTTCATGGTAAAGGTATGGTAGAAGGTATGAGTAATAGCTCTTTGGATTTTGATTTCTGTGAAAATTGTGTATATGGGAAGCAGAATAGGTGAATTTCCCCTCTGGAGGTAAGAGGGTGAAATAGATATTAGAGCTTGTGCACCGTGATGTGTTTGGACCTGTGAAGGTTCCATCACTGGGAAATTCTGTGTACTATGTATCATTTATAGATGACTTCTCAAGGAATACATGGATACATTTCCTTAAGAAGAAATCTAAAGTCTTTGACAGGTTTAAAGAATTTAAGGCTCTGGTGGAAAACCAAACATAGAAGAAGATAAAGGTGTTAAGGACAGATAACGATGGAGAGTTTTCCAGTAAGGAATTTGAAGAATTCTGTAAGAAGTGTGGTATAGCACGGCAGAAGACTTCTCCATATACACTTGAGCAAAATGGAGTTGTAGAAAAAATGAACAAGACGTTGATGGAAAGGGCAAGAAGCATGCTCAGTGGTGCCGGGTTAGGACAAGAATTATGGGCAGAGGCGGTGGAGACAACATGTTACCTGGTCAACAGATCACCTTCATTAACATTGGAGGATAAGACTCCACAAGAGGTATGGACTCATAAGAAACCATCTCTTTCACATCTGAGGGTATTTGGATGTGATGCATATGTACATGTTCCAAAGAAGAAATGAACCAATTTGGATAGTAAATCTGAAAAGTGCATCTTTATTGGGTATAAGGATGGTTTAAAGGGTTATAAGCTTTGGAACCTAGTAACAAGGAAGGTTGTGTACAGTCGATATGTGGTGTTCAGAGAGGTGAAAGATGTTATTAGACATGAAGTTCAACCAAAGGAACCTGAGAAGATAGAGTTTGAGCTAAAGGAGGAAGAATCAGACTCTACAGTAGAGGAGGAATTAGAAGATGAAGAACCACAAACTTCGAGTGTGAGAAGATTAGTTCGAGAAAGAAGGCAGCCAAAAAGGTGTAGTCCATTTTCTTTCTGTTCAAATTTTGCTTTATCTATTACTGATGATGATCCAAAAACTGTGAAGGAAGCAGTAGATTCAGAGGATGGAAAACTCTGGAAAGAGGCCATGGTTGATGAAATGGCATCTTTGCAGAAAAATGAGGCTTGGGGATCTGGTGGAGTTGCCGGCTGGAAGGAAACCCATTGGCAGCAAATGGGTGTTCAAGAAGAAGACAAATGCAGAAGGGAAGGTGGAGAAATACAAAGCTGGTTGGTAGCAAAAGGTTATTCCCAGGTGCCGGGAATTGATTTTGGTGATATTTTTTCTCCTGTTGCCAAGGTAACTTCTATTAGATTACTTTTATCTGTTGCTGCTACTTTTGATTTTGAGTTAGAACAGATGGATGTGAAGACAGAATTTCTTCACGGGGATTTGGAAGAGGAAATCTACATGAAGCAACCTGAAGGCTTTGCAGTGAAGGGTAAGAAAGAACTAGTATGCAAGTTAAAGAAGTCTCTGTATGGGTTAGAACAGTCACCAAGGATGTGGTATCAAAAATTTGATACATTTATATGGGGACTTGGCTTCACCAAAAGCAAAGAAGATCATTGTGTGTATTTTAAATTAATTGGTGACCGTGTTAATTATTTGGTGTTGTATGTGGATGATATGTTGCTGGTTGGAAATGACAAAGAAATTATCTAGGATTTGAAGACCCAATTGTCCTCCAAATTCGACATGAAAGATCTTGGTGCTACAAACTATATTTTGGGCATGGAAATTAAAATAGATCGGACAAAGAGGAAGCTCTGGTTAAACCAGAGGAAGTATGTCGAGTCAATATTGCAGAGATATAATATGTAGGATAGTCAACCAGTGAAGGTTCCTATTCTTGTAGGTGTAAAGTTATCTGCTAAATAGTGTCCCAAGGCACATGAAGAGGAAGAGGACATGTCTCATGTTCCATATGCAAGTGCAGTCGGTAGCTTGATGTATGCAATGGTTTGTACTAGACCAGACATTGCACATGCAGTGGGAGTATTAAGCAGGTTTATGCCAAAACCAGGAAAGGAGCATTAAATAGCAGCGAACCAGGTTTTTAGGTATTTGCGTGGCAATAGTGATTATGGTTTGTGCTACCAAGGAAGACCAGGATTGGATAGAGTGTTGGATATTCGTGGCTTTATTGATGCAGACTAGGCTGGAGATCTAGATCAGAGAAGATCTACAAGTGGGTGTGTGTTTAACCTATTTGGAGGTGCAGTCAGTTGGATGAGTAAGAAACAATTTGTAGTGGAACTATCAACTACAGAGGCAGAATACATGGTAGCCACTCATGCATGCAAGGAAGCAGTTTGGTTGTAGAGATTCTCTTCAAGTAAGGGGTTAGTACAGGGAACTATAAGGATAGACTGTGACAACCAAAATGCAATTTTCTTGGCAAAGAACCCTGCATAGCATTCAAATACAAAGCACATTGATGTTCAATATCACTTTGCGAGGGATATGATAGAAGACAAAAAGGTGTTGCTGGTAAAGGTGGACACTTTGAAGAATACTACAGATGCATTAACAAAATCTGTGAACTCTGAGAAGTTCTCTTGGTGTAGAGAAACAATGGGCATTGCAGGGCTGGATAAATGACTAAGCTCTCTGAAAGAAACCAACAAGTGGGAGAATGTTGGGTTGTGTTACATTCTTTCCACGACTAGCCCACGTAGTTAATAGGGGGTTAGAGGGGGGTGGAGTCCCCCATTCGTTGTGTTGACTACATAGCTGCCCGGGGAGGGGGGGGGGGTTCATAGGGTGTTTGAGGGGAGCAAGTAACCCCACTTTATGGGGTCCAGGGCAGCACCTCGAAAAATTTTGGTTTTGGAACCTATGTTAGGTTGGGCATACCCACCTATGGTTTTGTGCATGATTTTCACATATGTCTTTTGGATGCGATAGTTTTCGGTCCATGGTATTGGACATGATGGTTTTCGGTCCATGGTATTGGATGCTTCAGCATGTATAAATAAGTATTATAAAATTGAAAGGAAAATAATGAAAAATCAAACTGGTAGTCCCGGTTTTAGGATCCAGTGGAAAATCTCTGTGTATATGTGTTTTATGTGTTATGCTCTCGCATTGTTTATTTTCTATGTTTTAGAATTCGTATGCAGGTAATTTCTATACGGGGTTAAAACCTATAGTCTGCCCGATAATAATGATAATCTTCAGTTTTTACATGTAAATGTATAATGGAGAGAAACCCCGAGATTTCCTCTCTTAAACTTGCAATTTACACTTGGCCTGCACCACCATGCAACCTTGACCAATCTATCGTTCATAATCGGCACTTCATCATTCAAACCATCCATGCCTCTCCTTCACCCATCACACAACTCACTTCGGCTCATCGTTAAGCCACGGGTCGCCCAACTCGTTTGGGCACGCCTACCATTCACACTACACGACGCCCTCAGATTGTTAGCTTCACCATTTCACCTAGCGCCCAACTTTTCGTTCACCTTTGCACGCGTTCACCATTCTTCCGTGCCGACTTGCCCGAACGACCCATCGTTTAGCTCGTCGCACTTGCCAACTGTGTCGCCCACCCAGTTGTTCAGCTCGCCTTCGTTTACTCCTACCCGATGCTCCATTCAGCCCGACTCACCCTTCGGCTAAGTCACACCAACCACGCTCGTTCACACCTATGAATGTCGACAACCCGTTGCACGTTCAACCGACCTCTCGAATGCTCCACTGCTCAACCATCCACCTGAATGACCCACCATTCAACCGACTTCCTGAATGCCTTGAACAATAACTCGTTCAACCCTCTGTTCAACCGCTTACCCAAATGCTCCAACTCGTTCAACTGTCTGCCTAAACGATATTCCATTTAGTTGTCTGCTTGAACTTCTGAATGCCTATCCATTCAACTTGCCCAACTACCGTTTCAACTTGTGCCTTCATGCGCTCACCCGGTTTTCCCATTCACCGACCCGACTCGCCTGTTCAGCCTCACCTGAACGTTCAGCCTGCAACTTTGACTGTTCACCCAGTTCTGCGGCTAAGGTGCTTTGGCCCCTAGCTCCACCTACACTTTCACCCTTCATTTCAGATCTCCAACCGTTAACTCACACTTATTTCTTGTAGAATTCTTGGAGTTTGCTTGATTGCTCTTCTCCAACTCACCCACACTATATATATGGTAGCTCACCCATCATGGGGGTGTTGACCTAGGCCAAGTTGACCCATCCTTTGGCACTTCACTACTTTTCTCACGTCGGCCATGTTGAGGATGCCCACACCTAGGACTGCCCCACCATATAAACTCATCGTCACACATATCAACACTTAGTCATTTTCGCATGAATTTCATGTTTCTCTTCATTCAGCCCATATTGTTGCATTGTGCGGGCGTGCCCAACTCGCCGATTGCCCCAGCTCGTCGCCCACTCACCCATCATGCACCCTTTGCCCAATGAATAGCAACTTGAGGGCATTGCAATGGGCATCCTAGGTATTTCTTGGTGCTTTGGTGACATGATATTTGTCCTCGTGTATTGCACAACTGGAATTTCATGTTGTCATATTATTATATTAATTCGTGAATTTTCTTCCTTGAATTCATTGATATTTGATCTGAGAAAACCATATAATGTTGGTGCAGGTGGGCATATAAACCTCACATTCATGTTTGGCTACAATCTGCAGGGTGAGGATGGTGAAAGCATTGCAGAAAAATTACGCATATGAAACAACCCTTACCATAGAGGCAGGCTAGGGGTGAATTCAGTGTCGAAGGGATACGCCAATGAAACAGCCCTTACGACGGAGATAGTTGGCACTTTCCATGAGAGTCGTTGTATAGGCGTGAGGGAGAGCAAAGCTCTACACAGTGAGATAAGTTTATTTTGTGGAGCTCCACACTATTTTAATTTAATTTATTGTGTGGAATTGTAGCTACTCACTCTTGGACTTACAATTGATTCTTTTCACTTCTCTAAAATCTTTGAAACCTGAGTTTCAAGCTAGAAATGGAGTTGGGAGGTTTGACATTTAAGAAACAAGGAAAGAGAAAACAGTAAAATATGAGAAAAATAAAACAAAGCATTCATCATCAACGATGAATTATACTTAAGTCATGAAGCCATGAATTTCACCAACTCAAAATCAAAATTTGATGTACACTAGACTCTTTCACAAGGTCATGAAAGAAGATTTTGCAAACAAATTTTCCTTACTGCAGTACTAAGACACTATATTTCTGACAATTTCCCAATCTATTCATATAGTAGAAACTTTAAAAAATAAGAGCACTCATAAGTTTCTTATAGATTTTTCAATTTAGAATTTACATCATTGGATTGACTTTCAAAAGAACAAAAAAAGACAGTCCATGCATTTTAATCCCTTACATTTAAAAAAAAAACTCTTGGCTACTACTCCAAGCTCCTTATCATAAAGGCTTTCATTTTGTAGAAAACTACTATTATATGTCTAAATCTTGAGATTGACATTTTTTTGAGATAAATTCAAATAACTTGTTGATGAAGATATTTCAATCTCTTGATAAGTAATAACCTGTCTTGTAAGAAAGCTTATGTGCAATTCCTATCAGTATTTTATATTTTGTTTTAAGTTCCATACTTATATCATTAGATCATAAAATAGGGTTGTTTCAAGTTTATATATTGTGATATAGAAAAAATAACGCGAGAACATGCGCTGCAAAAATTCTGTTCCCCAATACTAAAGATTTGGTGTTTTGTCCAATATCAACTTACACAATTCTTACTCTTAGGTTTCTTATAGCAAGGTTTCCATCTCCATAAAATTTTTTTGATTCTAGTGTTCAAACTTCAAGGATACACATCCCTACACTCCTCGTAATTAGAGTTATGAAATGTGCTAATGCTGTGAACATGTTCCATGAATATAACCATGAAATGGAAAAGAATTAAGGATAAAACTGTCGGTTTATTAAAAAACGAGTTTCTCACATATAAAAACCACAATTGCATTTTCAGTGGCATTTCATTTCTCCTAGGTTTTTTTTTCTGGGAATGGTGGTTGCCATCCACAAAGGGGCCCCCTTAGGTGATTTTGGTGAGGCTATTGGAAGCATCTCCAACTCTTTGAGGACTTAGCCCTAGTACCCCACTATAACTTTCTCCATACCTTGGTTGGTTTTTGGTTGTTGGAAGCATCACCAATGACATTCATGACCTCACATAGTACCTTACTATAAAATCTTCACAAGGCCCAATTACTATTTGAGGCACTACTACACTAAGGGTACTTTTAAGACATCTTTTTAAGACAAAATTCTTTTGTCTTAAAAGTCACTTTTTATTTTAGTTATTTTTACATTAAAATTTAATATCAATTGAATTGTCTTAAATATAAAATTTAAGATAAAAACAGTTTGAGACAAAAATATTTTAAGACAAAATTTTATATTTAAGACAAAAAAAATTAAGACAAAAATATTTTAAGACAAAACTTTAAATTTAAGACAAAAATAGTTTAAGACAAAAATATTTTAAGACAAAACAGTTTAAGACAAAAATATTTTAAGACAAAACTTTATATTTAAGACAAAAACAATTTGAGACAAAACTTTATATTTAAGACAAAAATAGTTTAAGACAAAATTATTGTAAGGCAAAACTTTATATTTAAGACAATGACCACTTAAGATGAAACTCATTTAAGACAATTTAACGATTAAGACAAAAGCATATCAATTTAAGACAATATTTTCTAACAACTACAAAATTGACTTTGATAGTGCACCCTAAGTCTGCCATCTTGTAGGCTACATTTGTTTTGCACCCATACCGAGGTTATTTTTTCACTTACCATTCATGTTATCTTATATAAAGACAACGATTTGTTGGGATCTTCCTTTTGTGGGGGTAGCCGACTCTAAAGAACGCAACAACTTTTCCTTGCAAGATTTCCTGGACATCAATTCCACTTTTGTCCCCTTTGATTTGTTTGTTGTTTCATTGAGCTGGTGAGTCACTTTGGTTCTTGGTTATGTGATTAAGCTTCAAGTTTAAATTTACTTTAATATGCATCCCCTTAGAATTTGGATCTATCTCAAGGTAATTAGCTGCAAGAAAGATTGCAATGTGGCTGCCTGGCTTACAATTGGGTGGAGAGTTGAAGTCCTCCCTTCATTTTTCAGTCATCATTAAACACACAAATCGATAAGTGTACATTGCTTATGTGTATTGTCTTATGGAGTGTGATGTCTTGTTACATTGTGAATGGTGCAATATATTGTGTGTTTGTAAATGTAAATGAATGTTTGAGTTTTGACGCTCATTGTGTCTTTGTGATTATAATAGTGTCATGTATGCACATGAATTTTAAAGTGTGCCTACAATATGCTATTCATTATTATGTGCAAGGTGAATCTTATGTGTTCATATTCAATCATTTGATTTCCAAATTTGTGGGTATACTTAGTTTAACCAATCCCTACACTAGTTATTCTGTCAAAACTAAGGATTTAGGTATCAATAATTGGGCCATGAGTCTCCTTAAAACTACAGGAGGGTGGGCACACAACAGTGGTAGTTTTGCTTTATGAACCTAGCCTATGTTTCTTTTTAGTATTCTATGAGGACTCTCGTTCTACAAATAGACTGTGTTGTTGCATGCTTATGCCCATAGGTGTAATGATAGCCCTTGATCATGCAACATGGCTCTTGCTACTCCCATTATTATTTTTTTCTTTCTTTCAACTACCCCATTTTGTTGTAGGTTATGGGGTGTTATCAGTTCTCTTCTAATACCATCTTTGGCACAAAAATACTTAAAGGTGCTAGATACATATTTTCCTCCCTTATCACTTCTCGGGGCTTTCAATTTATGACTAGTATCCTTTTAAACCAATGCTTTGAATTCAAAAAAAATTGAGAAAACTTCATCTTTCTTTCGCATGAAGAAGATGCAACATTTTCTTGAAAATTCATCAACAAAAATAACATAATGCTTGTGTTTTGTTGTAGAGGTTGTAGAAAATGGTCCACATACATTAGAGTGGACCCATTCCAATATTACTCTGGCTATGTTATCTCAGACCTAGAAAGTGGATTTGACAAATTTCCCTAATGTGCATCCCTTGGAGACATCATGTTGGTGAAGGGTGCATTTTGTGAGACAGGTGGTAATTTGCTGCATGATTTTTAAGGCCCCATAGTGTAAGTCTCCCATGTGTATGCACCAGATTTCTCCAACACCCCAATTCTGCACGTCTCCTACCTTGCTACTTAGTGCAACGCAAGATTCCACATCAAGTTTGTAAGGTTCTTCACACAAACTCTAATTTGTTTCACTTGCCCGATAGCTACATGTCTCATAAAGGATTTCCCCTTAATCAAAACAACATCATAAACATGATCATCCAATGCAATTATAGAGATTAAGTTCTTCTTCATCCAAGTACATACATGACATATTTCAAATGAAGATGGGAGCTTGACTCCCTCTTAAAGGTTACAGTACCAATACCTTTGGTATTGTAGCACCTATCATCTTCAATTTTTATCTGGATATCCTCCTCCTCTAGGCTACTAAAGAATGTTTTACATCATGTCATATGGAACTAGGCACCTAAATATATATACCACACTCCCCATTATAGTTTTTTCCACACATGCAATCAGGGTGAAATCTAATTCGAATTTTGAGGCAAGTGCTTCACCTCCTGCTCCTCTTGAAGGCTTCTTGTTATACTTCTTGTGCGAAAACTTTGTTTCATACTACTCGAATTCATGGCAATGAAAACATTTTATCTTACTCAAGTCCTTCTTCTTGCCATTGTTTTGGCTAATCTATGGTTTTATTTGGAACTTCCTTCCCTTTCCCTTATTTCCCTTTCCAACCAAGGAAAAATTCTCTTCCTCCTTAGATTTGTATGTTACTCCATCTCTAGTGTTCCGTTGAATTTCTTCTTGCACTAAATCATATTGAAATCTCTCCCAATTTGGTAATTTGTCCCTTCCATTTACAAAGTCCCAATAGTTGTGCCAGATTTTAGAATGCCTAAGAGGGCTAAGATCATTAATTCTGGAGAGGGAATATTTTCTCCAACTCCTCCAAGCTCATCTCGACACTCAGTGAACCTAGAGAGTAATATGGAATGGTTTCTCCTTTCTGCAATCAGATATTTCTAAGCTTGCCCCTCGATGCCAATCATATTGGTGTGTTAGGATTCAAAGTAACTTTTCCTTCCCTAATATTATTTGTTTAACTTGAGGAGGTGGAGGATTTTGACGATGGCATACTATGTTCTTCTAAGCAATGTGAGTAGGCCTTTTACTTATATGTTCTAGGTAAAACAATTTTTTCATATGTTGTTAGATATGATCTAAGAGGAAGGTCTATAAAGTCTAAATAATTGTGGTTGGATCAATATATTATTTTGCAACCATATTTTAGAGCGGAATATTTGGAGGAATCAAGTTTATGTGTCATTTTTACTACTTCTCCCTCCTTGAAAATTTCTAGATAAAAGCTTTAGGATCCAACTTTAGGCCTTAAATGACCACATTTTTGGTCTCAACCTTATTATGGACCTCAATTCCATAATTCACATACCTATTGATAGCGAAAAATTTCCCAACAATAATGTGACTCTCTATGGTATGATCCCAACTAGACCTCACAAAATTTGGTATGAGAGGACCATTCAAATTTTGGCTTAGTCCAATGCTTAGTTGTTTGTAAGTACTATGATATCTGTGTGATAATTACAATGATGGGTGCGCCTATGGGGATAGTATCTACTGAATGAAAGAATGCAATAATTTAACCTATTTAAAGGGGGAAATTGATGAGAAAATTTGAGGTGATGAGTAGAAAATTACATATATCCACATTAAATAAGGATTGTTTATTATAAACCTAGAAGGTGTTTCACACTTAGCTTATCAAACAAGACATAGAATAGTCATTGACCAAACCAATAATTAACCAATGTAGAAGGCAACCAAATTGAAACTAAGTACAAGTGATGGTACTTCCCAAGGATCAAATGTGCAATTATTCTTCTCCAATAAGTCCTTATTAAGTACCTTTTGAATCTAAAATCCATTGCAGGCATCTGTCAAATTCGTTAGCTAGTAATTGAGGAGAACATTAAGAGTATCTAGGCTTGATCCGGATTTAAACAGGAACGCAATAGATTACAGAGATAACCATAAATACAGAGATGCGATAACCATGAATAAAGAGATGCAGTGGAAATAATACTTCATTTCATTAATTGAAAATATCGAAATATGCTTACAACCAGAAATGGAAAGAAACCAGCTAGGGCGATGGTAGCTTATCTCTGAGAAGAGATGTGGCGGCTACATGCCTCTGAACTGTTCCGAAATTTTTTACAATGAGGCTCGAAGGCCTATTTATTGTTGAGAAACAATGGAAAACCCTTCACATTCCAAAACCTACCCCTAGAAGATGAAACGCCAAATTGTGGGCCCCGTTTTGGGTAAATTGGTACATCAATTTCCCGGGGTCGTAACTTTGGCATACGATCTCCGTTTGACGCGTAGAATAGCTCATTAGAAAGATCTATTCGAGCACTATCATTGTTGGAATGGGAAACATGGGTCCATTCCATGGACCCATGTTGCCCC